>JAJOZX010008716.1:0-62500 GCA_023014485.1 Bathynomus jamesi
TCCAAATTATATACTGTATATATATATATATATAATATCTTATAATATATATATATATATATATATATATATATATATATATATAGAAAGCTTACCATTATCATTATCATATATATATATATACACACACACACACACATATATATATATATATATATATATATACACACACACACACATATAATATATATATACACACACACACACACACACACACACACACATATATATATATATACACACACACACACACACACACACGGGTGTCTCTTATTCCGTTTTATAATAGTTACCTTGTATTTTATTTCGGCTATAATCTCTGAGGAAGTGGTATGCCACGACAGCTTGAAATACGAGAGTACAGAAATAAATGAAAACAAAAGATCATTTATTTGCTGGTTATAACTAAAATTTCCACACAATTTACATCCTGAAATTTGTATATATAATATATATATATATATAATTATATCTTTGGTTAGCTTCCACCCGATTGTTCAATCTGACCAAGGTCAAGCTTTTCACTCCACCTTAGACCTACAGTTTAACGTGGAGTCCGAACCACGCTCCACCAGCAGCCCAGCGTCCTTAACCAGTAAGCCACCCAGGGTACCCATTTATCTACCAACCACTTTCTTATTGTGTGGAAGGCTGACAGCTAGGTTTTGCTGCGCGCCGGCTGCCGTCACCGGGTCTCGAACCCGGGGGCCAATGATTCGTAGTCACCGATGCGCATATATATATATATATATATATATATATATATTACAATTGAGTTATAATGTACAGCTGCAGTATATATTTAAGGGGATTGTAAAATAAGAATTTATTAATAATATAACATACAGTAAAATTTTTAACATAAATGGAAAAACATAAGTTAGGGCTTTATAAATCGGGGATAAATTACTCGTAGGCCTCAGATAAATTTAGAAAACAAGTACTAACTTTTGGCACGAAGCCAGAAGAACAAGTTTCCACACGTTTGTACTTGTAATATTGTTTAACCAATGAGGCGTGGAAATATCAGCCACGTGATACCCCACCTCTTGTTTCGTCCAATATTCATAAAGAGTTTTAGTTTTTAAATAGCATTTGGTGTATATAATTCAATCATTTAATCTTGTCCAATAGGTCAAATAAAATAATTAAATGCTATAAATCAGACGAAAATTTGTAAACCTTATAAAAGAGTATGTGAAAGTTGTGTCTAAGTTCCAGGTTTATATAAAAGAGATGGACAAAGAATTGTTTCCCCAGTGCGACGAGGAAGTCCAAAGAGCGGGGAGAAGCCAGTCGAGAACAATCCACGAGAGAGAGAGAGAGAGAGAGAGAGAGAGAGAGCTTTGTCTATAGGAGCTGACATATATTATATTAGTATCGTTCATAGTGGTTGTGATAAACTCTTGTTAAGAGGTTTAATAATCAGGTAGTCCTAGGCTAGAAATAAGGCTGTGGTTGACATCCGGTGAGCTCAAGGCCTACTCTTGTATGAGATAGGCTTAATTAAATTTTCCCACGTAAGCTGACAGACCTAACCCAGCTAGGCTTAATGTTAAGTTGGCTTTTGCTACCAAATTCATAATCATATAACCCTAGTAAAGTTCTCATTATTTTTCTCAGATTTACGGATGTAACAGTGACAAGGTAATTGTGGGACAACCCTTCGCTTATATATATATATATATATTATATATATATATATATTATATATATAATGTATTGGGATGTTCATTTTAAATGCACTTGTAGAATATAATTCCTAAGTTTTAAACTACAGCGTTATATATATATATATATATATATATATATATTATATATATATATATATATATATTATTATATATATATAAGTGTATTGGGATGTTCATTTTAAATGCACTTGTAGAATAATTCCTAAGTTTTAAACTACAGCGTGTATATATATATATATATATATAATATCGGGTCGGCAAAAAAAAGGAGACCTCTAACTTTGGCTGTAAAATCCAAAGTTATGGTCAGATTTCAATATTTTTTTCACACCCAACAACTAAATAAATTTCCTATACGGTGAGCGGATTTCAAAGAAAACTAATGAAAATTACGGATTTATTGAACATTTCTTTATGCCACTGGAAATTCTCCATTCACACTACTACTGCATTGTATGTGCAGATAAAAAGTTACAAAGTACTCACATATGGTGCTACCTTGATGTTAAAAAAACTGCTCGATATGTTTACCACGAACTTTTACAACCTTTTTCAGTCTAGGACGGAACTTATCTATGGCTTTATTGATTTGTTCTTTTGGTAGCTCATCCCATTTTTCCAGAAGAAGCTGTCGTAAATGAGCGACATTTCTTACTTTGACTCAATAAATTCTCTGTAACAAATTTTCCCAAAGCCAGCAATCGACAGGATTTAAATCAGGACTGTTTGGTGGTCAAATTTAATACCACTACCTGATATTCTTTTGATATCTCCTGTTTTATCGATTTTCTTGAGAAGCTTGTCCAAACCTCCTGCAGTTGGTTTACGTTAATTAAAATCGCTTTAATTATCAACTTGAACCTATGATTAGTAAGATTTTACTGGAATATTCGCCATAAACCCAATTCCTCAGCTAAAATGCTAAAAGATGGCATACAAACCATAAAATTACCAAGTACTAACATATTAAAATTTCATGGTTCTATGTACCGTATTTGCCGAGATATGAAGGATTTAAAAGGTCTCCCTTTTGTTTTGCCGACTCGATATATATAGAAAGGACACCAAGCAAAAGATCGGCTGGTCCTTATGAGGCTGTCTCTATTAAGAAAGAAGGTTAAAGATGTAAGAAAACTTAAAGACAAGTTTGAGTTTTAAAGCAAAGCAAAGCAAAGCAAGAAAGTTGAAAGGAACTTTAAAGATAAAATGAAGATTTTAAAGTAAAGAGGAGGAAATCCAAATGAAAATTCTTCACTACTTTTATGCGCTAAAAAATGCTTCTAACTGGGGGTTTAAAGTGTCTCTTTTTAAGGGACTCGACCGAATTACTCTGACCTACTTTGGCTGGCAATCCATTCCACAATTTAACTATACGATTGAAGAAAATATGTCGTGTTGAGATCATTACCGCGAGTTCTTTCTGCATTTCTGAAGGTGAAATATTTTTTTGGCGTCGAAATTATCAAAACCTTTAATCATTTTAAAAAACTTGGATTAAATCTCTTCGAATTCGCCTTTTAACGAGTGAGAATAAATTTAACATTTCTAAACGGGCAGCGTATGATTTGTTTCTAAGTCTTGGAATCATATCTGTAGCCCGTCGTTGCACTCCCTCCATTCTGTCTGTCTTGCCTTAAATGTGGAGACCAGAACTGAAGGCAGTATTCCAGGTGGGGGTGTACTAAGAAATTATATAATGTTAGCATTGTTTTCCCCGACGTAAATTAAAATGATCTTCCAATAAATCCTAATATTCTATTTGCTTGACTCTGCAAACGTTCTGCCGCTGATTTTGTTCGTCCCCCCTAGTTTGGTACCATCCGCAAATTTTTAAATTATACTTTTAATTCCTACGTTGATGTCAATGATATACAGTAAATAATAAAATGAACTGGTCCCAGAACTGATCCTGAGGCACGCCGCTAGTTCCATTTCTCCAGTTAGACATTTTGCCATTAATGACTACGCTTTGTTTACGTCCTCTAAGCCAATTTTCAATCCATTTGAGAACATTACCATCAATTCCTTGAGACTGAAGTTTAGGTAATAATCTCCTATGTGGCATTTTATCAAACGGAAATCGAAATATATAAATAACATCTAATGTTTTACTCTCGTGATATATATTTACAATATTATCAAAGAAATCGAGCAAATTTGTAAGACAAGAACGATTACTCCGAAAGCCGTGTTGAGGATTTTTGATTAACCTTGGAACCACAACGTGGTTCTACAATACTACAGTCGTGTATGTTGTGCGAGGTCGCCGGCGACTCCACGTTCTGGTTCTAGAGTTAAATTATTCATTTGTACGTAATTAACTATTTTGTCCCGAACGATCGTTCCATAAACTTACCAACTACTGAAGTCAGACTAATGAGACGATAATTTCCCGGAAGCGATTTGTCCCCTTTTTTAAAATATATAATTTATTTGTATCATTTATCTTTGATTCTTTTAAAATATTATCGTAGACTTTTATTCTAATTTCTAATTTTGAGTGTAGAGATAAATTTTAAATTTGGAGATGGTATGTCAGGGCGAAATCCCTTCAGAAATAACCCGCTTTCTAGAATGAGATGGGAAATCTTTCATCTTCGAAGATATACACTTACAAACTGGTCCTCATTATCTTCATGATCCGCGACACCACTTTTAATTTCTTTTAAATTCTTATCATTTTCTTCTCCTGAAAGAAAGGACGTTACGTGGCGTACCATTTATTGACGTACCATTTATTGACGAGCATTTCCTAACGCATCATTCATTTAAGCCCGTTCTTTCACATAGCAATTACGGGTCTGAAACGACATGCAAAGTGCCCGACTCGGAAAATCGAGGTTGGAAACCCGCGGCGAGAAGAACTCTTGGCCGAGGACGCGACGAAGGATTCTCGGATGCCAAGCTCTGATTGAATCAAAGTCAACTGGAAAACAAAGAGGGTATTATAAAGACAAACAAGGTGTGGTGGCATTATCTTAAATTGGGTGTTGAAATTCAAGCGTTTAGAAAAGCGGCAAAAATATAAAGCGTGAAAGGAGTGCTCAGAAATGCTTTAATGAAGTGAATCATTTGTTACCATTAAAGTGACTTTCAAAATTCTAATCAAATATTTTATGACTTTCAAGTTGGAAATATTTATGGATGAACTGGACGTTTTTTCAAGGTTTCACTTCGTAAACAATGGCTTAAATGCGTAATATTTTCTTAATAGTATTACGAATTTGAGGACCGTTCAGTATATGTACATACAGAATCATTCATACATAGCAATACGCGCAAAGATATTCAAACAAAAGGAGAATAGAATCTATCCCATTAATATTGAAATTAACATAATTTTCACTGTTAATTTAGCATAAATCAACACAAAACGGCCTATTATATTTTTCTTTTCTATAAATAATTGCTTTCTCCGTACAGAAATCCAATTTTAATTTATACTTCTGTATCCATGTTATTTGGCCTCATTCATAAATCAAGTCCTGAGGGTAAAAGGAGTCATTTTAAGGACTGAAAATAGTCCTTAAATATCGTTCGTATTTGGCCTCTCAAGAATGAAGACTACCCACAAATTAGCGATGCCTAAAACCCGACGATTAGCAATGCTTAAGAGCGCAACTGACCAGCGATGGTGCTTATAAATCAAAACAATTACTGTCAGAAGGTGAGCTGACAGGTAATAATTAATAAGAAATAAACAAGAAGGAAGGTGAGAGAGGTCGTAAGTCTCCATCTATTTGTTCCTTTCTTTTTTTGGAGATTCATAATGGCGTATCGTGGAATTCACTTGTCATGCAAAGGACACACGAGCAAGTAATTCAACTCCTCAATTATTTTTGTGAATCACTTGATAGATTTTAGTCTTTTTGAGTTATTCCTTTTACAAAATTCAAGAATAAGATGAACTATTTAAGCTACAATCTGATTTTCCTTTCAGTTCACCAATCCAAGATGTTCACACTGTGTGTGTATGTGTATGTGTGTGTATATGTGTGTATGTATATATGTGTATATATATATATATATATACACGCAAATTGCCTCTCACCAGGATTCGAACACGGGACCTCTGACTTTGAGACGTAGATACTGACCATTAGGCTCCGACAGGTCAAAAGGTAACAACAACCTGGCGATAGTTTATTACACAAGGAATACATAACGCTTTCGGTCCAGAGGTGTTTTACGTGTTAACCTCCGCACTCGAGCCAATGGAGTGCAGTTAATTAAATCTATCTGGCAAACATGAGGGCTCCATCGAAATATAAACGCATAACTATACATTTCCCCATATGCATTAGACTTTTATCCTGTCGTATTAAGACCTGAACTTTTACTCTGACCCTAATGGTCAGCGCCCACGTCTCCGACTCAGAGGGCGCGATTCGAATCCTCGAGGTGGATAAATTTAGTGTCTAAATAAATTTGCGGTTTTGCGATTATATTTCCATTTTTCTGCACTTCGGTGGTGAAGTGGTTTTCATCGCTGACTATGAAGCCACCGTCCCTGGGTTCGATTCCGGGTAACGGCAGGCGGCGCCCAGCTTACCCAGCTCTTCATCCTTTCATACAATAAAATTGGTTGGTAGATACAGTGATATTCATAAATATTCGTAGAGAGAAATATTTCAGTTATATTCGTCCTTATCTTTTGTATCATGCAAAGGATAGTTATGACACGTTTACTGCTTGTTTAGAAAAATTTGACAAATAAAAAATTAGTTTAACTCTAACATATAATGTAAAACATCAAAGAATTTGAGGGGGAAAAAGTTAAAATACAAAAGCTTTCGTACATTTACTTATAATTTTTTTTAATACTTTGTGTGTCCACCTTTTGCTCGAATGACTTCAATGATTCGTCTTGGATATTTTTCTACAAGGTTTCGATATCTCTCAGTAGAAATTTTAGCCCATCCCTCTGAAGAAAAATTTTGCAATTCATTCAGATTCGAAAGGTTTCTCTTGTGGACAACTTTTTACAAATCAAACCATAAATTCTCGATTAAACTGAGATCTGGGCTTTGACTGGGCCACTCGAGAAGTTCGAAATTTTTTAGTTAAAGCCATTTCCTGGTGCTCTTAATTTTATGTTTTGGACCATTATCTTGTTGCAGTATCCAGTTGCGACCCATTCGCAACTCCAGAACTGAGGGCAATACACTTTCTTCTAAAATTTCCTGATATTTCTTTGAATTCAAGATTCCATTGATGGCAACAAGGTTTCCTGAACTAGAAGCACTAAAGCATCCCTTACGAAGCAAACTACCAGCACCATGTTTAACCGTAGGAATGATGTTTTTTTCCTCGAATGCAGTATTTTATTTTTGTCAAACACACCGTTATTAGTTGTTTCCGAATAATTCAATTTTGGTCTCGTCTGTCCAGAGAACTTTCTTCTAGAATGCAAATCCATCATCTTTATGACACTTGGCGTACTTTAAACGAGTTTCTTTGTGCGCGTTTAGTAGCAGAGGTTTTCTTCGTGCAACTCTTCCATGCAGACCATTCTTTCTCAATTTATGACGTACAGTAGAGGGATGGACATAGATCTTAGACAGTCTTAATGTTTGGTAAAAATCTCACCTGAAGTCACTTGTAGATTCGCAGCAGCCATTCTTTCAATCTATCTAGCTGTACGTTCTGAAATCTTGCAAGGTCGTTCACACCTTGGTAGAGTTTTGATTGTTCCAAAGCCTTTCCATTTCTTTATAACTGCAGCAATGGTCGTAAATGAAATTTGAAGTTCTTCTATCTTCCTATAACTCTTTCCAGACTCATGTGCAGCAATAACAGATCTCTTAAAATCTGTAGAGAGCTCTTTACCACAACGACCCTCGCTTACTAATGGTTTATACAGTCATACGTCTTCTATGAAGATTCACACAGTGGTGTAGTGCTAAATAAAGAAGTGAGGGAACGCATTTTTAAAGTGTTACTCAGATGCGGGGGGGACAATGGCGAGCGCGGCGAGCCCATACAGCTGGGGGTCCGGGGGCACTGTAAGCCACCCGGCAAATCTTTTGAAATCTGACCAATTTCAGGGATATTTTGAGGTCATATGCACTGGATATTAGGATATATTCCAAGGTTGAAGATGCAGTATTTCCAGTGTCATTAGATATACGACATCCAGTACGATCAATAAAAATAGCTAACAACTGGAATGATTAACTAAAAAAAGTTAATAACTGGTACGCCGTGGTGACTGTTTCACCAGATCTTTATAGGCTAGCATTGCTTCAGTCGAAGCTAAAAGAAATGAAGCAGTTAATGATTCTTTCTCATATTTCTTCTAGGGGTGGGAATTAAAATTTCATGACGTTAGAGATTTGTAAGTTCGGATTTATTTGAAAAAGTGAGGGAACGCCGTTCCGTCTACCAAAAAAAGTAAGGGAACGCCGTTCCCACGCGTTCCCACAGCACTACACCACTGGATTCACAGAGTACACTGTGTAGCCTAGTGGTTAAGACGCTAGACTGCTGATCGGGAGGTCTTGAGATCGAGCCAAGGCGAGGACTTTGTAATTCCTGACCACTCGTGGTTGGTCGTAGTTCGGATTCCACGTTTAGCTGTAGGTCTTAGGTGAAGCAACAAGTTTGACCTTCGTCAGAATGAACGTTTCGGACGGAAGCAAATCCAAGGTTACCGAGGTTACATATATGGGATGAATTCCACAATTAAACACGCGAAATAAATAAGTGATGCAAAAACCACAAGGAAGAATGAAACGCGATCCCAAAACCTTTCGTGTATTCAACAAGGTGTACTGGTGAATACACGAAAGGCCTTGGAATCTCTTTAAATTTTTCTTTGTGGATATATATAATATGCAGTATATACAATCTTAAAGATTGCCAAGGAAACTGCGATAACTGCGAACACTATCGAAAGAAAGAATTGCATATCGATGGATTCAATTTACTAAGAGCGGATAGAACAGCGAGACGTAAAGGTGGCTGTGCTATTTATATACATGAGAGGCATATGAGAGAGACGGTAATAAGTAAATCCAACAGCTTCATGGAAACCCTTGCAGTCATCTATAGACCTCCAAACTCTTTAAATGAAAAAATTTCGGATGCCATTGATGATACCAGAACCCTAATAAAGTCCGTAAACTCTCCATCCCCTAATATAATACTCTGCGGCGATTTTAATTTCCCATTTATAAAATACAAAAAGGTGGTAGAAATATATTCATACAGCAAGATAAGGAGGGGGCACAAGAGAGGGCCAGGAGCAAGCAAAAATGTTGGTGGCTCTCACAAACGGGTTTATGCTGACACAGGAGATAACAGAAAATACCAGGAAAAACAACTGCCTAGATCTAGTATTCATGAATAACATGAACGTGATTGCCGATATAAAAATAACCATCTATTATCTCAGACCACAACATAATCGAGTTATCAACAAATATGGCGATAACATTAAAAGACAGTACACATACGGAAGGAAGAAGCAAATTTGGGTCTTTTAACTTAAACTCCAAGACCATAAATTGGGAAGAAATCAGATCACACATGGCCGAAATAGAGTGGAGAACAGTTTTAGAGAATAAAACAACTGAGGAAATGCTAACAACCTTGGAAGAAAAGACGCTGAGAATTTTAGAAAAATATGCTCCGAAAGCACAGCCAAAAGGAAAGAGGAACTGGCTGGAGAGGCAAAAGAGAAAATATTCCGCAAAAGAAAGAGAGTAGCGACGAAGTTAGCTAATTTTGAGACAACAATGCCAGGAAAGTAATACAAGAAAAACTGGAGAGTATCGATAGGGAATTACAAACTCTGATAAAGGGCCATACAGAGAGGGAAGATGAAAAGGCGATAGAAGCAATAAAGGAAAATCCAAAATACTTTTACAGCTATGCGAAAAGGAAAACAAAAACGTGCGCTACTATAAGGCCCTTAAGGAAAGGCAATAATGAACTAACAGACGATCTAAAAGAAATATCTGAAACATTGAGAGCCCAGTATGAATCGGTCTTCAGTACCCCAAAAAGTGACAAAGCGATACCTGACATAGATGCATTCTTCGAAGAGAAATTGCAAGGAGAATGTATAACAGACTTTGATTTTACCCCAGAAGATGTAGCGAGAGCTATAGGACAAATGAAATCACATTCAGCTGCAGGTCCGGACAAATGGAATGCGCTATTAATTAAAAACTGTAAAAAGGAAATAGCTACACCCCTATACTGGATATGGAGAAGATCCCTAGACACTGGGGAAATACTGAGCATCTTAAAAAGAGCGAACATTGTCCCTGTATATAAAGTAGGGGATAGATCTCAAGCAAAGAACTATAGACCAGTGTCATTGACGTCTCACCTCACCAAAATATTTGAAAGAATAGTCAGAAGGAAAATCTATGACTCTTGGAGACACTGGAAAGATTCAACGAAAATCAGCACGGATTCCGATCAGGAAGATCATGCTTATCACAACTTATAGAGCATTATAACATTATCCTAGATTGCACTTGAAGGCAGTGAAAACTATGATGTCATATACACGGATTTTGCTAAAGCTTTCAACAAATGCGATCATGGTATAATAGCACATAAAATTAAACATATGGGAATAACAGGCAAAGTGGGAAAATGGATCTACAACTTCCTCAGAGAACGTCTACAGGTCGTCACATCATCAGAATCAGAAGTACGCAGCTCAGTACCACAAGGTACAGTACTAGCCCACTCCTGTTCATTATCATGCTAACAGACATAGACAGTGGTAAACAGCAACAGTATAGTAATATCCTTTGCGGACGATACAAAGATCAACAAAAAAATCAGCGATACAAATGAAGTGGAGGCCTTGCAGAGGGACACGAACAAAATATATATATGGTCAGAAGACAACAATATGACTTTTAACACCAAGAAATTTCAGCTCTTGAGATATGGTAGAAATGAGGAACTTAGAGTGTGCATATTATGCTCCATATAGACAGGAAATTCAGAGAAGCACGAAAGCGGTCGACTTGGGAATAATAATGGCCGATAATGCCAAATTCGAGACACAAAATCAGATAACAATAAACAGAGCAAAAAGAGTCGCGGGACAGGTACTAAGAACGTTCAAAAGGAGGGACAAGACCGTAATGATTCCCTGCTGAGAACACTGATCATACCAAAACTTGAATACTGCTCAGTTTTGACGTCCCCATACAAAAAGGAAAAAAATAAATAAACTAGAAGAAACGCAGAGACATTTCACAGCCAAGATTGATGGCTGCCAAGAACTCAACTACGGGGAAAGACTACGTAAACTAAATCTGTACTCCCTGGAAAGCAGAAGAGAGAGGTACCCCATAATCTACATATGGAAAATGATCGAAAAACTCTGGCACCAAACCTCAAACTAAACCCAATTACCATCCAAACAATGCTAGAAAAGGAAAGGCAGAATGTGTAGTGTTCCCCAAATTAAAGGCCTGACAAGATACCTCCTCAACACTGAAGAAAAATAGCTTAGTTGTCAGGGGCCAAGACTTTTTAACCAGTTTCCAAAGGACCTCAGAAACATTACAGGGGTCAAAGTTGAAGTCTTCAAGCGAAGACTAGATGCCTGCTGAGGACGGTACCATATGAGCCGGGTGTACCTGGCTACGTGCGGTGGAGAGCGCAAGAAAGCAACTCGCTCCTCCACCAAGCCAGGCCTAGAGGCGGGGTCACCAGCTTGACCTTCGTGTGAAGAGAGATCAACACACGAAACCTAAACGAGGTTAACGCGGTATAATACTGGATATATACACCGTCTGTCAAAAAAAAAGGGTTCACTCTAAAAACAGGCATGAAATCAACATTTATTAACCAATATAATGAAACTCATAAAGAACAAAACTATGTAAACACTATGTATGTACACCAATTTTCAGATTATTATATTCAGAATTAATGATTTAATGAGGATTGTTCATATTCAACAAATTTTGTTGATGAACATCGCTCTAGTTTTGAATTCTGGTAGTTCACAAAGGCGGTAAAACTTTGGTAATAAAATTTTTATTCTCATTTTAGTTATAAAATACACCAATAATGATTATAAAATATAGGAAATGCTTCCATTAAAAAAAACAAGAAAATAAAAAAAATTATTTTGAATTTCGAAACAGAACTTAAATCCTACTGTAAGGTTTACAAAAGAAATCAAATTAACATTTTACCTTTTGGAATTCCTATAAAAAAATGTTCAATGTGTTTCCCTTCTGTTTCAACAATTTTCTCAATCTTGGACGAAATTCATCAATGGTTCGATCGATCTGCTCTTGTGTTATCTCTTCCCACTTCTACACAAGAAGCTGACGCAAGTGATCAACATTTCTCACCCTGCTCCTGTGACCTCTCTGTGGCCAAATTTTCCAGATTCCATAGTCAACAGGATTCAAGTCAGGACTGTTAAGGTGGCCAATTTTGGGGTTCAAGTAATTCTGGGACATATTTTTTAAGTATTCCATAGTTGCCTATTGCTGCATGGGACGTTGCTCCGTCTTGCTGAAAAAGATAATAACCACCGGTTGGCCAGATTTTGCATTTCGGGAAGCATGTTTCGCAGGCAGGATATTTCGATAGTACTCGGCATTGACTTTTACACCAGGCTCAATAAAATGGAATGGGTGTTTTTCCTAACTTTGATATGCCAACTGACACCATGATACTAGTGAGAAATGACTTCTGGTTGCAAAACGTCTGCTAACAGGTATTTCATTCTTACATTGGACGTACGAGGTAAACTCTGTCATTTGACTGTTCCCAGGTGGCTCCACAGTGAATCTCTTTTCATCAGTGTAAAAGGCCTTTGAAAGTTTATCACATGTTACTCGCCGTAAGATTTGTTTTGATCTTTCAACTCGTTTCTGCTCATCAGTTTGAGTAATCTTTTGCCCGTGCACTCTTTTGAAAGGTTTTAGTTGAAGATCTTGTTTAATTATGCGTCTCACACTAGTTTCTGATAATTGTAACTCTTTTGATATGCGAGCTGGTGTCATATGGGTTCCTGGCTGGTTTTCATGACTTAATATACGTTCTTCGACGTCGTCAATATTGTCTCGTATGCGAACAGTTTTTGGTCGGCCCACTTCCCTCTCTTCTTTTGATATCCCCAGTCTCGTCAATTTTCTTTAGAAGCTTTCCCAAACCACCAACAGTCCATCCTTTGTTGGGGAATTCGGAGAGTAGTTTCGTTCGTCCATATCCCTTTTCTAGTCTATAATGCTTAATTATAATCTTATCTTCCTCTGAAAATGGCATATTCACTATATTTAATAACCTTGCCAAAAAATATTGTATATTAGAATTTACAAAAGTGAAAATGGAAATAAAGGATTCTTGATTAGTTTGTCGCGCATCATTTGTAGTATTATTAAAAAAACATTTAATAAATCGTTATTTTTCATAGCTTCGAACTGAAATTTGGTTTACAAGTAGATGTTTTACGTATCTTTTATGTTTATAAGTTTCATACTGATTGTTTGAAAAATGTTGATTCCATCGATGTTTTTAGAGTGAACCCTTTTTTTTTTGGCAGACGGTGTATATCATTGGCGTGGCTTCCACTGGGGCCCGTGGAGTCAGGCCCCACTTTAATTTTATTTGCTAATGTACTGTCATTATACACTGAAATTATGTAAGAGCCAGGAACGCCACATAACATATATATATATATATATATATATATATATATATATATATATATATATATATATATATATATTACACACACACACACACACACACACACACTCGTATATACATTTAAATGAAATGGTTTTAAAAATTGTGTTGTAAAAGGAACTGAAAGAAAAGTTTGTTGGAGAAATATTTGTATTTTTATCGTCTAAGAGGAACATCCTTCATCACCGTCATTACTTCATCTCATAAGCAACCGACAGCGTGTAATGAAATTTACACAAAGTTTAATATGCTCAGAGTGCAAAGGTCATGATGGATGTTGGATGTATTTAAAAAGATTCGCCATTAACATCATTGGAGGGATAGAATTAACATCGCTATTACATAGTGTTCAACATCTCTTAAGTTCCAGTGTTTGGGTATGGTTAGTATTTACCCAATTTTTCCAGCTGAGAAGGAGAGACACGGAGAAGGTCGAAACGTAGAGTGAAATTGAAGCCGAAAGGAACACGGGGCGAAACCTGTTCTTCTTCTAAAATGGGCTTCATAGAATGGCAGTAAAACCTAAAATATTATCCGCTTTTCGCGTTTTTATCTTTCCTTTATTCCTCGGTTTTATTTCGGTTTTATTTTTAGTTTTTTTTCGTGGGTTCGAGGTCGGTTTTTTTTTTTATTTCAATTGTTATTTACGTCGATTCGTTACCCGTTTTATCATCTTTCCACACTGCCATAAATCTCTCTAATAATAATAATAATCTCTCCTCTCTCTCTCTCTCTCTCTCTCTCTCTCTCTCTCACTCCTCCACACACACACACACCACACATATATCACATATATATATATATATATATATAATATATATATATATATATATATATATATATATATATATATATATATATATATATATATATATATTATGTGGTGTCTTGGCTGACCTTTGGTCGCTGTGTTGACCTCGAATCCGAGCATATACCCGTTTTCGATTTAAGACCGGCATCGAACACGCATCATGCGATTGAGAATCTGATGGAATTGATTAAACATTCTTTGACTTAATTCATTCCATTTTTAGTCATTTTAATTTGCTATTTTTATTTTAATAGGCTATATATATATATATATATATATATATATATATAATATATATATATATGTCACTTCTAAACTTGGAACTTTATAACTTTTTAGTATTAAATTTTCTTTTTAATTTGAAGTTTTCTCCTTTCCGAGAATGTGTAGTATACTTGTTGCCAAAAAGGTAATTTTAAGAGTTTAAAATTTACAGTATACCTAAAAAGTATTGAGTATTTAGTCCTTCAGTGTATGATAGATGTTTTTATATGCCACTTGAATGAGAAAGTTGGATGCGTCGACCAATGTTTTGCTTCATGAGCTTTAGATCCTCTCTTTCTACACAAGGGGAAGGAGTATAGGGTAGGCAGTTGTCAATAGCCTCGGCAAATGGCAAATGTCTCAGGGCTGCCAGACTGAACACCTCAAGGCGAGTGCCACTAAAAAGTCTGCGTTCTGTGACGTCAAGAGGATCTTATGTTTATTATCATAATTTTCCAGAATTTTTTATCGTGAATTTGTCGTGATTATTTGTTAAAATGAGAATGATGTCAAAGTTTGATGAAATGGTTTGCATACCACTCGAAAGAGTCAGGCTTTTGAAGGAAGCCAACCTTATATATATATATATATATATATATATATATATATATATATATATAAGGCATCGTCAGCGTTGAACACCTTTATTTCGGCTCTCTTTTTCTTATAAAAGGGGACCATTTTTGCGGGCGCTCGTCCTTGGACTCTCCTTTCTGCATATATATATATATATATATATATATAGTATATGTGTGTGTGTGTGTGTGTGTGTGTGTGTACGTACATACTGTATCTGAATTCTTAACTTTTTCTGTTTTCGTTTCAACAGTGAGATAGAGTTTGGTGAGCATTACAATTATTTAAGTATAATTTAAATATAAGGGAATTGTGTGGTTGAATTCCTTTGCACTTTGCATGGTCTGTTGCTTTGAATTTCGTCAATCGTTCTCGTGTCTCAGTGTTCATTGCATCTTTTTAACCTTTTGACCTGCTTTCTCCACGAGTCAACGTTCTGCCCTGCCGCTTAACTGCGCGTCTTGACCTCTCCTTTCAACTTATTCCCGCCCACTTTACGCCCCACACCCTCTTTGATGCGGGTTCCATCCCTCTATAAGGGATTTCAATCGTCATATTCCTATTATGCGTAAAAAGAGTAGTATTAGCGTGATGGGCGTTCGGTAAGGCAAAGCCCAAATGCAAATAAAACTCTTATGATCGAAGTGCGTTTAAAAGCAAACCTTTTAAGAAATGTCGATTCTGCTTCGATGTTCGTCGTGTCGTTTATTGCTTTCCTTTATTCGAAGAAGGACCGGACGATTTCGCACCGCTTTCCTTCGTCGAGGCGAATCCGTTCCAAATGATCTATCCATCAGAGGTTGCGTGCTTCTTCCCGGGCAGGAAGTAGGCTTTGTGCGGCGGAGGAAAGGAGAGGCGCGATGGGAGGTGTTGCAGAGCCGTTGGAGGCGCCACGAAAAGCAAGGCCCCCGTCGGGATTACGACGTCCTTCCGCGGGGGGACCGGACCGCCTACCGACACTCACATCCTCGCAATGTGGTGCCAAAACACTTTGCCTCGCACTCTTCTTTCTTCTCCTTCTTTAGGCACTCTTTTAAACATTAAAGAAAAAACATGACGCATAAACCACAACAGACGCATCTTATATTTAAATACATACACTGAAATGAACCCCTTCTACTGTTCACACTAACTTCTTTTGCCTCAAGTTCGTCTATGTCAAAAAGTGATTTCGATGAATGCTGTCGAATGAATGAATCATTGAAAAACTATGGCGTCGATTTCCCTTCCCTGGGTATGCAAATGAAGCGTCACGGGTAATTAGGATAATGTAAGTACCCGCACTGGTCACGAATAATCAGAGCTAACAATCTCATGATTTAGGGAGTCGGTGTTGGATACATCTCCTGCAGATTCACTCAAATTCTTTCATCCGAATCGTTTGAGTCTTAAATTTATATTTATACACATCTGATTGTAGGGAATAGACCACCGATTTATCCCAAAATTAAAACACTTTTTTTTCTATGTTATCTAAAGCGTTTACAATTTAACAAAAATGTAATCGAAATGATGAAAATTGAATGATTGCAATAATTGCAAATTCGTCTCTTCGAATGATTGTTTCAACTTCATAACAAAGATTTAATAAATTGAAATTATTAAATGATTTTAATGCAAAGTACGACACTTCTTTAGAAAAACCAAACGATTTGGGGTGCCAATAACATTGACATTGACATTGACATTGGCAGTGATCCCACTTCAATACAGTGCCATTAAAGCGTAGCATGATATTAACCAGTTCATCTGTAATATACAAAATGGTACTCAACCTCAATATACAGTGTGTGTGTGTGTGTGTATATATATATATATATATATATATATTATATATATATAGAGAGAGAGAGAGAGAGAGGAGAGAGAGAGAGAGAGAGAGAGAACTTGGACAAACAAGCAAAAAAAGTTATGTTTTTCGTGTTTATATATTAACTTTACGTTTAAAATATTTTGCTGCGATAAACAGGAAATGATAACGTCAATTAGTTATTTAGTACTTCCTCATCACTTGTTTTTACATTCATATCATACGTTTCACAAATTCAACGCCTATATTGCCTGCCGCATATATTACTTCTCTTTAGCGTCATTTATCCTTTGCCATTATATATATATATATATATATATATATATATATATATATATATATAGAGGGTGTTCAAAAAGAAACTCATGCTATTGTAGAATGCATATATCATTGTAACCTAACCTTTTTCATATCTATTTGGGTTGCGTTCCTCTGTATATATATATATATAAAACCTTGGTTAACCTGGTTTTGCTTCCGCCTTAATTGTTCATTCTGACGAAGGTCAAGCTTGTCACTCCACCTTAGGCCTACAGTTTAACGTGGAATCCGAACCACGCTCCACCAGCAGCCCAGCGTCTTTAACCATTAGGCTACCCAGGGTACCCATTTATCTACCAACCAATTTCTTTGTGTGTGGAAAGATGAACAGCTGGGTTTTGCACCACCCTATATATATATTATATATATATATATATATATATACAGGGTGGCGCAAAAGTCGCGCATCATATGAATTTTCAGTGTTGACTATAATATATACTTTTTTCTTTTAGGTAGGGGATGGCTGCGAAATTAACAATAGACGAGAGGGTGAGTTTGGTTATAATGTATGGAATACCAGGTACAACAAATCGATGAATCGGTACAGAATTAAGCGCGACTTTTGCGCCACCCTGTATATTAGTAAGAGACGAATGTCCTCTTGAAGTGTAATTATATCAGTAGTCTGTTTTCATCTTATTAAATGTAAGTGATTATATTTACTTTTACGAAAATATTGTACTCAAAATAGCTTTGTTTGAAGTAAACAAAATCTTGTATTGAAAATTATGAGTGAGTTCCACTTTTGTTATAATTGAACCAAATAAATGATGTTACTTCAAAATAAATTTGCTTTACATTAAACATTTATAAGATCATATTTACTTGGAATTAATCGTACATACATTTTATTTGTTTAATATAAGCTAAATTTATTTTCAAGTAATATCATTTATTTCGTTCAGTTTTAACAAAATTGGGTCTCATCATTTTGAACAAAGCGCTTTGTTTGTCTCAAATCTAAGCAATTTTTTTTTTTTTGTTTGTTTGTTTGTTTGTTTAAATTAAATAAAGAATTTGTTTAGTGTAACTGCGTGATAGGACAAGAAAGCGGAAGTTCAGGCGATTTCACCGAATTCAAAAGAAAGCCAAAAAAGTGGTTTTTGCATGATAATGTAATTGGTTACATTCACTGAAAGTTCTTAACACTCTGAAACATTTATTACGTATAGCATTAACGGGGATGAACCATGAAGGGCCCAAATATCTCATCCCAGTTGTAGAATTTTTTTTAAAATGAAAAGTTGAATTCTTCTTTTATTTATTTATAGAATGGATGGACGCATTTGGTTCGTCACTTTTGAAGAAACAAAATTATGAAAACAAAAACAAAAATTAGTTGAATTTACCATAAATTATGAGTAATAAATGCGTTACAATTTTGCATCCTCCAATTTGTAAATATTCAAAGGGTTCTAAAAGTGTTTCCATAAATCGACATGATACAAATACTTAACCATAAGTACCGGGGGTGTGTATAAAGTAACGCGAGTGAGCATGGACGAGTAATATTTATTACACGTGCTTTATAACAACTGTACATTCGATAGTATGGTTTATAAAAGGTGTTGAAAATGTTTTTAAGAGTTAAAAAACAAGTTGAAACTAGTTTAAACCAGTTCAAGTCGGATTTGTCTCTTTACTCGCGTTACTTTACACACACACACCCTGTATTTAAGAACTGAATGATCAACACAAAAACCAATAATGAAATTAAATGTATTCTTAATAATGAAGAATACGTTATATTTAAAAACAAACACTTCGGGCATGTGTTGGCACGAGATTTATAATAGGAGTGAAAAATAAAGAGTTAAGAAGTACGCTGAATAAACGACTCAAATTCAGAATAGCTAAACATGATGACACGCGAAAGGAATTAAAACCAGATGGTTTTAACCCTCATCAGGAACGATGGGGTTCATTTGACCCCAGTGTTTTTTAAATAGTTGCCGCTAATTGGCCAGGCAGTGTGGCGACCTACACTCCCATGTAATTCTACATGACACTTTTTTCTGTGATATATCAAAATTTCATTGCTTTTACCGTATTCCTTCAGGAGGGGCGTCATTTTATTCACTTGGGGTTAATTGACGCCATGGTTCCTCTCTTGTCATTTGATGTATATTTCATTTTTATGTAATTACTTTCATAAATTTTACTTTATTTCAGAGATTTATTTCATACACACCCACATTCATAATTTCATAAATTTTGATAAAAATGTCAAGAAAGACAATAATTGATGATCGTGAAATTATAAAAATGCTACAATCAGTAACACTACCAGATTCATTACCATTGGGATGATTTTTTTTTAGATTTGTATTTTGTATCAGAGGTCGGTAAATATTTCGCTCAACTCCAACGGCAATTAATGATCAGATACTTTTCTGGTCAATTTTGATGTGCTTTGAGAGAATCTGGCATCCATTTCTTGTGCAAATGAGCAGTTTTCGAGATATTTTCAGTTTTTGTATTTGAAGAATCGCAAATTTAGGAACGAAACGGAGGTCAAATGCCTTCAAAATACATCAAAATTAACCAGAAAAATATTTACTGGTGAGGGCACAACGTAACCTAATCACACGTAACCTAACTGGACCTAACTTAACCCTAACCTCTAACCTAAACTAACCTAACTTAACTAAACCTAACCAGACCTAACTTAACCACATCTAGGCAGTACATTATCGATCTCGCAACCATCGCATGACATGGCGAAAAAACAGTGAGGGGCCTAAGCTTCATAATTATTTGTAACCAAGGTGTTGGCGCTCGGGCGGGGACTCTTTTCTTTCTTAATGTACGTTGGCTTAAGCTTTAAAATTAATTATTTATTGCTTTATAATCATTTCCACACTATATAAAACATAGTTTTCCACGTTATCTTTCGTAACGATTCAGAATATTACGTTGTCATGTTAAGGTGTTGGTTTGAATTCAGCGGAATATTAATCCAGCAGTCAAAACATTGAAAGAGATGATATTTTTGGTTAAAAGTTCTTAAATATCGAATACAATGTTTCATTCATGGGATTGTTTCATTACAGACTTTTTATAGCACCATTTTGTAAGATTTTAGGCCTGGGGTCATATAGACCCCGTGGTTCCACAATGTAAGTAAATTGAAAGTTGCTGACAAGATTAATGACCTAAACAAATTTTAATTCAAAACGGTAATCTTTATGAAAATAATAAAATTATAAGGTCGAAGCTACATTAGATCAACATTATTAAAAGCACAAAAATAATTTAAAACATGAATTTAATATTAAACTATCGGGTGATTTTTCTTAAAACATGTGACGCCTTAAAAAGTTTGTGGTTTTTTTTATCAACTAGAGTAAAAGCATGAAATTTTTACTATACCTTCTCTACATATGGAGAATTAGTCCCCTAGTGCAAATCGTGATCAATGTGGTGTCTTCTCAGCTCACGATATTTACACAATACTTTCGACGGAAGAGTCCTGTTCAACAGATTTCCTGCGGTTTATGATAAGGGAATATCATGTTCAATAATATCACCAAATCTGAATTCCTGTGACTTTTATCTGTGGGGTTACTTCACAGATAAAGTTTTAAACAGAATAAACACACAATAGAAGAACTGAAAGCATCAACTGAACAAAAAATTTCTAAAATTTCAGCATCTGACCAGAGCAGGCGTGCAGTCAGGGTACGCAAGGTACGCTCAGCGTACCCAAAGAAAACGTATCATGAGATAAAATTAATCCAATTAAATTTCTATTCTATTTTTTTCTTCAAGTTCTTCCCACTGTGAATCAAAAAAATTATGATATAAATAAAATTTGAGCTATGCGAATAAAACATCTCACACTCTTCTGTTCTACACGAACCTAATTCAAGTCGTGTGACGCATGGGTGCCCTGTGAGCTAATTTGGTTCTTATGTGCATAAGCATAAAATCATGGCTGTTCGCTAGGATATATTTCCCTGACTGAGACTGGATGAAGAAAAGTCACATTGTACGCAACTTTTAATTTGCGTTTCAGCTCTAAATAGTCCATTTAAAGTTAAAATTTTATCACGTATGATTACCTTAGTTATATGCACGGCTCATATATAACTGTAATTTAACCATTAAGTGTGAGTAGTAAATCAACTTCAGAACAAGAGTAACTTTTAAGTATTTATTATATGTATTTATTTTAGAAGGGTTTGGATGATGAGCACCGGCAATATCACGCATTACAGTCAAATTGCAACGAAGCCTCAAGTTTTTCATCAGTTCAAGGTCATTTTTAAAGTTTCGTTTAACTTATGCATTATGTATTAGAAACCATGAAAAAAAATATGGTTTTTTAAATTTTTATAATTTGTAAGGTATATTTTTTATGTTATTTTATATTAGGAAGTTCCTGGAAATTATATTTGCTTGATTTTGTGATCCAGGCAAAGGCTAGTGTACTCCACATTGCGTACCTAGATTCGAAGGTTCACGCACGGCACTGGGTCACGCCACTGTCCCAAATTATTGTTTTGAGCTAAAAAAAAGTGTTAACATCTAAAAATGTTGAAAATAGGTATGGAAACATAAACAAAACTTTGTTTAGAAATTTATTTAATTAATTACATTAGAAATTATATGATTCCAGTTGGCGCTATCAAGTAATAAGAGAAAATAACATAACTTTGGTATTTTGAATGAAACAAGTAAAAGCAATTTTTGTCCTTTGCTAAACACAACGGTAGCCCATACTACTTTGAATGGAATGCACTAAAACAGTTTTTGTCCTTCGTTAAAATAATGGTACATCATACTTTCTGCATTTTAGACGAGAGCAGAGATGGGCAAGATACTTGGAAATTGTATCTGAGATACAGATACAAGATACCCAACAAAAATGTATCTGAGATACAGACACAAGATACTCGAAAAAACTGTATCTTCAAGATACAGATACAAGTTACAGATACAAGATACATTTTTAAGATACAAGATACTTTTGAAAGAATAATTATTTGAGTTTAGTTTCACCTGGTGAGCCATGAGCGCACGAGTTGTCTCATTCAATTGTTTATTATTATATTTTCTGGATATAAATAAATGCCAAATCAATGGTACTTCATATCTCAGTATTCATATAGTGATATAACTAAAAGGAAAGCACAAAGTAAATATGTATAAATAATCCTGAAAATTTTTAGGTATGGAAAAATAAAATAAACCACACTTTTTCAATTTATGTATTTCAAATAAATTGTTAATACAGGTATGCTCAGTTACCTACTCACGAAGAAAAAATAAAGTTTTCCTCATAATAAATATATTTGCAGGAATAAGCAAATATATGTATAATTCCTGATTTTTAATCATGTTAAAACATGTTAAAACCGCGGGATACAAGATGAAACCTGAGTACGTCTGTGCCGAGACTGTGCGCGCAGCGCAACGGTAGTATTCATGTGCAAACATGTAACAGCAATCGCCGGCCTGCTTCAACGTGCGTCAGATATGATCATATTTCATGAATAGTTATTAGCGTCTCTATTTAATTAAAAAGTATCTTATGAAAGTATCTTTGAAAGTGTATCCCGGGATACAAGCTACATGACAAAAGTATCTTAGATACTTCTCAAGATCCTCCAAAAATAAAGTAGCTAAGATACGTATCTCAGATACGTATCTTGTATCTTAAGATACTTTTTGTATCTTAAGATACAAGATACTGCCCATCTCTGGACGAGAGTAACCCTTCATACAGTTTCTGCATCTCTTTTTGGGTTCTAAGTGCTCAGGCCAATATCCAAAATTATCTGCCAGATGTTGCTATACGCGTACTTTTTGTTGATGATGCCATATGGAATCGCTGGGACAGAAAGGGTTAATGATGTTTTGTACTAGGGAACTAATTCTTTATGTGTAGAAAAGGCACAATAGAAATTTCATGCTTTTATTTTAGTTAAAAAAAACACAGATGTTTAAAAAATCAACCGATATTAAAATAATAAAAATATTCCTTTAATAATGTGTACCCATTCCAAGCGTGAATAAAAATATCATTACAGTCCTCCCAGCAAGAAATGGGGCGTTTAGTAAACGTCACAAACGTTTATAAAACCTCACTAAAACGTTTAGGACGTTTACTAAACGCCCCATTTCTTGCTGGGGCACTTCAAATCAAATTAATCGTATTAGGAGGAATTAAAATATATTTCCGGAATGTTGACAGGAATTATTAAACGGAACAGGAATAAAATGGTATTGGTCGACAGACACGTCAGTTCAGTTTGAACAGCATAAAAAACCTATATACCGACCGTATACAAGTATGTGATTTTTCCGACACTATACAGTTTTATCCATCAATGAACTAACCCAAGCAAGGACTGTTCCAAACCAGTCTGAGAAGTTGGTTCGACTCAGTTCCTCTCTAAAGGGAACTTATTTCTCCGGGTTAGTGGAATTCTTAGCGCCCTCTGGTGGACAAAGGACGTTAAATGGAACAACCAACCAACCATCAATGAAGTGTATCAGATATTAAAAGACTTCAACAAACTAAGTCAAAACTTTAAATTACAAATATATAACAGAGAATCATCTAATAGACAAAGCATATTGCAGCGACATAAACATACAAACAGTAATACACATAATCTTAACCATCAACAGGTAGAATAAAATATTTGTATCATAAGTGGTAGGGTGGGTCGAAATGACCCTTTTGTAATAAGCTTTAAAATATGGTTGTTTTTTTTCCCTATATAAAACAACTTTGAACTTTCAGTTATATCAGAATATGTTGTTCATATGGTAGGAAATGCAAAGAAAGGAGCAAAAAAGTTTAATTTACATTTAGATACAATGTAATACATAATATCGACTTGAAAAATCGACGTGGGTCATTCTGACCCCACCCTACCTGTTGAGGGTTCATAGCTTTTTAAATGCAGTTAACTACTATTAAACAATATTTACACAACAGAAGATAGATAAACAATATTAATTTCGAACAAGGAAAAGGAAAATTGCTCCGGGGACAGATAGCAGTTTTGTTCATAATATAATTAAATGTTATAACTAGGGCAGTCAAAAGTTGACCGAAAAAAAATTAAGAAAGTTGACCTACGAATTGAAAAAAATTGACTTATAAAAAGTTGCCTTTACTTTCAATAATAAAAACGATACTTTAATTACTTATTCTTGCTTCTACATCAGTTGACCGATTGTGGTAAATTATGAAGTATTTGCCGACATTTTCGGGCAAAAAATTGCGATCCTTACTTAATAATTTATTAAGCATGGAGAAAGATCTCTCTACAGCGGCAGTTGTTGTTGGTTGACATTGCAAAAGCTGACCATAAACTGTTGGTGAGATTTCAGGTCTACTGAGGTTATATTTCACAAATACCATTTGTCTTGAGTTTGTTTCAATGTATGTTTGACTGACACACATATCTTCGCCACAACCACATCCAAAACCAGAAACGGACATAACTGAATAAGACAAAACGACGAGAGCGAAGTTGCCAGTGTAACAAAAAGATGCCAATTTTAGTTATTTAATATTTATCCAAAAAATTGACTTTATTTACCTCATTGCTATTTTTTGACCTAACAGGTAAAAAGTTGACTT
Source organism: Bathynomus jamesi (assembly GCA_023014485.1). Lineage (NCBI taxonomy): Eukaryota > Metazoa > Arthropoda > Malacostraca > Isopoda > Cirolanidae > Bathynomus > Bathynomus jamesi. Next base: position 24,768 of record JAJOZX010008716.1, read on the forward strand.
TTGGTGACCTATTAACTTGGATATACCCCCTACAGGTGTTTTATTGCATTTTCAGTCGTTCAGCGAAAAGTGCCCCGTAGGAAACAATTGACTTTATGACTTTTGACCGCCCTAGTTATAACAGTAGTAAAATATTAAATAATAGCGCACTCATATAACTATATTTTAAGCAAAACATATGTTCAGATTTTAGACTAGAAAAGTACTTGTTCAAAATTAGAGACTCATTTTTGTTAAAATTTAACTAAACAAGTGATGTTACTTCAAAATAAATTTGTTTCCATTAAACATTATATTTACTTGGAATTAATATTTTTCAGTTTTGCCACACGAAGTCAAGCCCAATTCCAAGTAAATATAATTTACAGTATATGTTTAATGTAAGCCAAATTTATTTTGAAGTAACATCATTTGTTTAGTTTAATTTAAGCCAAACTGAGCCTCATAATCGTGAGCATAGTACTTTCTTAGCCTAAAATGTAAAAAAAAAATTTATTAAATCAAACAGATTTTTGAGTGAGGCGAGATACTTTTATGATATTTGTACAACTAATATAAATATTTTTGATGCATTCGTTAAACCACTTTTTGTAAGTGAAGTTATTAGAGTGATATATTATGTTTTGGAGATCGTTTAACGTCTATCGTAACGACAAAGGACACGTGACGGAGTAGACCTACAGCTTTACGTGGATCCGAACCACGGGTCGCTACACCATCCGCGTGGACCCGGAGGAGAGTCACCCATCCAACCATTGAATATATCCAATGTCGCTTAATCTCCATAATCAAACGGAAGTGGTGCCGCGATATGGCTACGAACGTAACGTGGCCCAGTTATGAGAATGTCGATAAAATTTTCCTGCAACAAAATGTCGAAACACGAAGGTCCTGAAGAAATGACTGCAAATCAATTGCATGACGAACTGAACCCTGTAATTTGAATGTTATAATATTATAATGCCATAATATTATAATTATAATGTTATAAAAATGGTTTATTAACAATTTATCACAAATAAATAGATACATACGGATGTGTATCTGATTTAAGGATTTCATAAACAAAGTATAAAATGTGATTAATGTCTTGGAAAAGAGAAGGTGCCATAAACAGATTCTCATTAATGTGTGTGTGTGTGTGTGTGTGTGTAAATGTATGTATGCCTGGATGTATACGTGAATATGAATAACACGAAAAGATTAAACAGAATAATGGAATTGGATTTAGTTCGAGTCGATTTAATTCCATTTCCAGTTTATTCCAGTCTGATGAATTCACTTTAATTCGACTTAATTCCATTGGGTTCCATCTAACCCCAGTTTAATTCCAGTCTGGCAGAATCGATTTACTTACAGTTTGATATTATCCATTCCATATATATATATATATATATATATATATATATATATATAAATGTAATGATAGGGTTGTTTAACCTTTTTCGCAACATCTAAGGTCAAATAACGGAGAGGACCTACAGAATTACGTACACAATCTGGGCACGGAGGACGGTCTCCTATCTAACTACTCTTCAAACCCAATGTCGCTTAACTTCGCTGATCTCCGGAAGCGATGTTATGACATTGGCCGCGACGTAGCTATATAATATATATATATATATATATATATATATATATATATAAAATGTTATATGAAAGTACTAATGCAAGTTGCCCAACCTTACCTATAATAAATCCTCTTTCTCTTTTAGGGGTCTGGGGTACGTAATTTGCTGTAGGTAATCTTTGGGCACCCTGTACATAAGCCTCAATTTCGGCTACCTATAAAGAAAACAAGTGGTATTAACCTCCTTATTCCGTTCAAAGGGCATACCGTCTTCTCTACCCAAAGGGTACCACAAAGGTCTTTGTTCTTTCTTTAAGTTATCCATGGAAACGTGCTATTGAATTGTTGGCTTGGCCTGAGCAATGACTCCATTTGTGTCGAAGAGAAATTTTATCGACACTAATTTTATCAACCTAATTTAGCCTCATCTCACCTAACCTAATCTAACTTCCCCCCCCCCCCCCCCCGACAAAAAACACTTATTCATAGATTGTCTTATCGAGAGCAATGTCAGAGATTTCAATGCTTTTTTCTTTCAAGGGTTCCCTTCATGAAGGTTTTTAGAATGACAAATAAAAAAAAAAAAAAGGCAACATCCGAAATTCATATCGCCCTCTTGTGGAGATAAGTATCCTCCTCCAAGAGTCACCTGAGCCCAAGCATTAACGGGGTGAGTGACCGGCCCAACCCAACCCAGAATCAAGCGGCCAGGAACGAATCCAGAACGTCACCCCAAAGGAGTCGAACATCGAGATCACAATGAGCTACCGGAGAATCTAACGGCAAATAGGAACTTTGAAAATATACATCTTAACGACAAATTTCACTTTAAACGATAGAACAAAAACTGTAACAGAATTTTTCTCAAAATGGCGTCGAGAAAGATTATTTATTCGAATTTTATAATTTTCTATGTAAATGAAAGTTAGATTAAATGAAAAGGTTAAGTTAGGTTAAATTAAGTTAGTTTAGCTGAATTTCGGTTAGGTCAGATTAGATCAAAATTTGGTTTGGCTGAGGTGGGTAATATTGGGTTTAGTTATCTTTCTGGAAAATCAAATACTTTCATCAAAAATCTTTGTATTAAAAAAAACAATTTCTCGACGTTTTGATAATGTGGTTCGTCGGTAAAAATGTTTGTCTTCCAAAAGGTTCTAGACCCTTCTTAACACTTCAAGGACTCTCTCTCTCTCTCTCTCTCTTCTCTCTCTCTCTCTCTCTCTTTCTCTCTCCAACTAATTACGCTTTTGAGCAAGTAAAATCTAATGAGCAAATAATATAAACAATAATATGAACTGCAATTCGGGTCCAGTCCAAACTCTACCTGAACGGATGAGCGAAGGTACAATTATAAAATTGTAAACACATAAAAAAGCGCTTTCGATTGGATAGAATTTGCGGTGTAACAAATTTAACTATAATAATGGCCTTTTCTTATTAATGACGCTGTCATCGGTTGCCAAGTATGATTTATTTCTTCTACTACATTAAAATAAGACCTTGGCTATATATATATATATATATATATATATATATATATATATATATATATATATATATATATATATATATAATTCAGTTGGTTGTTTATTGTCATTTAAATATATTGGATCGCTTTCATGAAATATTGCGTTTTTATTTATAATTAATATGTGCATTTCTTGAACTTGATAACAATAATAATTAACATGATCATTACCATCATCACGTGATACACTGATTAACTTTAATAAATCTTGGTGAATAGTTTTTATGCACTATTTTCTTCGTCTCTTTTTGACTGTTCGTAGGACTTTCCTTAGGCTTCCTTCATTTTGAGTTAGGTTAGATTAGATTACATTAGGTTAGGTTAAGTTAGATTAGATTAGGGCATACAGTAGATAATATTACATTAGGTTAGGTTAGGTTAGATTAGATTAGGGTATAGAGTAGATTAGAGCAAGAGTGTGTATGTACCCTTATTGCGTTACTTCCTCAGTGTTCACGTCGAGCGGTGGAGGAGGTGTCTGCTTTCCGATTTCATTGGTGATGGAGATTTCGCGAAGGTGGTACTTGATTCAACCGCATATACCCGCTCTACCACCGACCCACCAGAGGGGGCAGAAGCCCCACAGAGAATCGCGTGGCACAACTGTTCGTTCCGCGAGATTAGAAAATTGAGGCGTTCACTCGAGTAAGAATGAAAATGTACGAATAAATGAAACTATTTAATTCTGTTTAAGTTCTTCACAAACTGATCACGGACGATTGAGAAGTTCTATAAATAAATATTAATACTGTTTATAAAATGATAAAAGCGAACGACCCACAACAAAAAAATAATAACAATGAAATTACCGAGGGATGACAAAAATACCATAATTTTTTCCGACCGACCTTCAGATGGGTATATGTTGGAGCTCCGTCGGTTGATATTGTGTCATGGAAGAGGTATATATGCCCACGCACGGAAGTCAGAAAAACACTCCAGAGGCAGGAAGTATCTGACGTGAGCCGCTATGGATGGGTCAAAAGGTTCGATGAGGTTTCATAACCTCGAAAAGAAATTGGATCTGGCCAAATTTTCCTACCACTAAAAATGGAATGTTCTGTTCTATCGGAGATTATCACTAAATTGAAAGTGGATTTCGCGCGGTTTTATTTTTTGCAAGTCTTTCTAAAGTCCAAAGATGGTGAACATGTTCTGAATCTAGAATTTTCTCAGTAAAATGTAAAGTTAAAAATGAATGACCCCCAATAAGGAGATGTGTAATACGGAAGAAAGATCGTCACTGCGATCGTCAAGACTCAACAAGTCATACATAAAAATCGCACATATATATATATATACACACACATCGGTGGTGTAGTGGTTAGCGTCGCTGACTACGAATCCATCGGCCCCGGGTTCGAGACCCGACGGCAGCCGGCGCGCAGCAAAACCCAGCTGTTCATCCTTCCACACAATGAAGAAAGTGGTTGGTAGATAAATGGGTACCCTAGGTGGCCTAGTAGTTAAGACGCTGGGCTGCTGATGGGGCGTGGTTCGGATTCCACGTTAAACTGTAGGTCTAAGGTGGAGTGAAAAGCTTGACCTTCGTCAGAATGAACAATTCGGGCGGAAGCTAACCAAAGGTAAAACCAAAGGTTTAAAACACAGCTACTTGTGATATTTATTAAAATATATATGACAACTTGAAAACAAAAAATATAATCTTGTGTGCTTGTAATTACAACTTAACTATAAGTATCCTAGCTCTATATGCAACTTAGGAAGTGTTCATTTATTCCTTTAAACATATACAGTATACGTATACTTATATATATGTATATATACATATATATATAGAAATAAAACATAATGAATGTATTTCCCATACTTTTATTTAAAGGAACTTACGACTAATTATAAACATAATTTATAATACATCATATCTACGAGTTAATAAAACAACACCAATAATAATAATAATAATAATAATAATAATAATAATTAATAATAAAAAAAAATTCATCCTAATTATTAAAAATATTTCCTATATATGTTCCCTTATTACTTAAAATTTAATATTTCTAACACTTCCATCCAGTAAATATGTACCAGAGATTAACAGATTTTCTATGTATTTAGCAGTTCCCAGTACGATAACAATTATATATATATATATATATATATATATATAATATAACGCTTAATTACTTTTTACAAAACTTTTATTAAAAAAAGATATGGAAATTTTTTATATTTTACAAAAGGAACAGATGATAATAAGTTTGTATTGTAATAAAAATATTAAATTTATATCTTGAAATATAGCACCAATATCTAGATAACCTCAAAACAAAGTCCTTGAAACCATATATATATATATATATATATATATATATATATATATATATATATATATATATTAGAACACTTTGATGTATATTTGAATATGCTGCATAAAAATGCATATTGTCAATGTAGGCACTGTTAAGGCACTTGTATTACAGTTTATTTCATTATATTACATCACTTACATTACATTATACTCGTACACAGAAGGTATTCACAGATGGATCCAAATGTTGCAGTTGTACATGTACGCGTAAGAAAGGGTAAAGTAACGTATCCGCAATGTTTTTCCTAAGTAGAAAGCACGCTTTTCCTTTCGAACGCGTTTATTCGCGTTATTTAACGCATTTACAGACATTTAAATTGTTAAAATATTTCTGTTATAATGTGTTGAAATTTAACGTTACGTTCGTGCATCGTGCTGGAAATCATACGAAGAACCTAATTCGTGTTTGCCTTTCGGAGGTGAAGGAACTGAATGGATATTATTTCGGACTGATCCATTCCTTCGCGATCGAAGTCAAAAGGAAATCCCTGATTTCGGTACAAGAATAAAGTGGGATTTCGGGAACACTTCTCACGAGGCCTTTGAGGCCTTTCTCACGATTACGAAAGTTTAAGTTCTTTTAGCGCGAAAACCGCGTTAAAATTGGCTAAAATCGCGTTAAATCTGGTTGAAACCGCGTTGGGACGGGTCAAAATGGGTTAAAACTTGTTAAAGCGTGAAAAGGATCTATGGGTGACTTCCCTTTTAAGCGTTATACTAGTTTCGAGAAGGAAGACTAAGCAATCCACTGAATTAATTCATTAAATAAACATTAGTTAAATAACCATCAGTTGCCTTCGGAGGTTCATCTCCCGTTTTCAAATCAGTAACATTACTGTTCTTTCGCAATTGGATAAACAGCAATTTTGAACCGATAATATACGACTCGTTTAAGAGAAAGAAATCTACGGGTATTGAAACTATATTTTGATGTTATTTAATTTACTTCCTAATTAAAATCTTTGATTTAATTATTACAATATAAAAAACAAAAGTAACGCTATTAAATAAGCGGCAAAATCGTAACGTTAATTTTTAATATATTCTTATTCAGATTTATAAAATGTTACTGAACCATCCGTTAAAAATTATTTCCTTCGTAAAAAGGTTTTGAACCATCATTTCCTTAAATTATATTTTATTATACAGGGTGGGCCAAGATAAAGAGGCCTTATTAAGGTTCTTAAAAAACGAAGTTCATAATCCGTAGTGCAAGTTTAGACCAGTTCAAACTAATTGAAACGATTCTGAACAGGTTGTTTATCTCGTGTCCATCATTCGCGGTTGTGTTGTGAGTGTCGTGCAGTAAAGGTTAGGGTTTATTATGCAGCTTGCGATTTAGCAACAAATATTTCTCATTGAAGCGAACTTTAAAGTAACTTTTTCAAAAATAGTCAAAAAAGGTTTAATGAAAAGTTCTCTGGTGTAAAAATGACAACAAAAAAGTGTTATTCAGAAACTAGTGAAAAGGTTTAGAGAGAGACTGGTTCAGTGTTGAACAAAACACGTGATTACCCTCGCAAGGTGCGCAAATGAGAAGACACGTGACATTATACAACGAGTAACTAGCAGCACGGGTAAGTCAACAACAGTGCGATATCTCACGTACCTCATGTCGAACAATTTTGAAGGATCTAAAACTTAAGCCATACAAGGTCACTATTTTGCAAAAATTACACCAGGCTGACCATGAGAAACGCGTGAACTATTATTATAACTGGTTGCTCACTCAAGTTACGTACGGGTTATTTAGACCCTCATCTTTACTTTATGACAGACGAGGCATGATTTCACCTTTCCGGATACGTCAATGCAAAACACGTGATACTGGTCTACAGACAATCCGCATCAACCATTCCAGTTACCGCTGCATGATAAAAAAAATTGGCATCTGGTGTGCCGTATCAGGTTATTGCTTTGTTGGTTCAATATTTTTCTCCGAGACAGTAAATTCTCATCGTTACATTGAGAACATTTTCAAACCATTTGTTGAACAATTGTCGGAACATGGAAAATTGCACGTTTACTTTCAACGAGACGGAGCAGCCACTCATACAACGAATGAATCCCTAAGGTGTGTGTGTGTACGAGGTTTTCGGAAGTGAAAGAGTTGTATCTAAAAATTTATGGCCATTTCGATCTCCTGATTTAACGTGTTGTGATTTTTGTTTGTGGCGAAGCTTAAAATCGAAGCTACACGATAATAATCGAAGGACTATTGAACAATTAAGAGACAACGTACGTCATTGCATAGCTTCAATAAGGCCCGAGGAGCTGCGCAAAGTTACATATAATATCCTTGATAGAGTTGAAGAGTGTATACGTGTAAATTTAATTGTAAGTACTGTACATTGTATTAAAAGTTTGTGCATTGAAGTTAAAATTATAATATTCCTACAAAAACCGAATGGAGCCTCTTTATCATGAGCCACCCTGTAGTTTATGTACAATTTTTTTTAAATAACTTTAAAATTATATTTAATGTTTTAAAATAATATATAAATTGCGTGTTTCTTTAAGTTTTTTATTTCATTCATTTTGAGTAAATTTGCTTTTCCTTTTTAAAGTTTTTGTGAAATCATTGAAAAATTGGAACCATTTTCGGTAGGTGTAGTTTTAGAAGTGTAAAAATCAACTATAAAATGTGAAGTACATTTGTAGAATTTTAAGAGTACAATAATTAATTTTCCAAATTCAATATTTGCAATGATAAATTACCTGCATTAATTAAATGAAAATTTTTTTGTACCTTGCGCCATCTGATATATATATATATATATATATATATATATATATATATATATATATATATATATATATATATATATTAAAAAACAATGACCGTGTAAAAATATTAAGTGTATATATATATATATATATATATATATATATGACCGACTTCCCGTTAAAATTGTGAAAAGAATATATCGAGAATAAAATAATAATAATAATAATAGGTGAATAGTTCTTTCATGATATTAGCATAATTTCCTCCAGAACTGAGACCTTGAAGTCTAGAAGTTCAAAAATGTCAAATGAATGTTCAAGGAGCAAAGTTTATATTTTGAACCAATTTTATTCAGAAAAAAAGAAATAAAATAAATGTTCACTACCCAAACTCCTTTATCACTGAACGTATTTTTTTAATGAACTATTTGGAAGTCATTTGCGCAACTAAGACAAACCTAAACTAATCTATAAACGAACTAGAACTTAATAAAATTACGTATATACACATTTTATCCGATCCATATTATTACCATTGGTGAATCTTCTGATAAGTGTAACCTTCTTTACGAAGTTTCATAATACAATTGTCTCACGTCCGCTAAAGCAGACAGAAGAATGGATGTGTTCGATTCTTCTTTACGATTTTCCTGAGTCGGTAACTCCTGAGGTAGGTTTGACAAAGGCTGGAGGTCAGGAAGTTGAAGAGGGTCAGTGTCGGTCGTTGACCGCCATCTTTAAGTTCTTCCTCTACTACCTCCTTCTTCACGAGCTCGTTCATAGGGATTTGTTTTTGTTGGTCTTGGGTTTGGTGGGCGGAATTTTGTTCTAATTGCTCGGACGAGGGTTGTGGTGCGCAGGCGTAATTAGGACTGTTTGGGTTCTTAACGTCGACCAGTGGCCTAAAACGGGAACGGAAGAAGAATGTTTGAAGTTTATCATTTTATACTCATTAGTAAACTGAAACAAACCAAGATTGTTGTAAAAAATGAAGAAGATCTATACAATAACACGAATGATACAGGTGTGAACGTAAAGGCATCAAATTCAGACGTATTATATTTTCAAGAGAGCAGCGAAATGAAACTAAATTGTGAATTACCTTGCACTCGATGGCCAAGAGTAGCTCGCAACAGTGGAGTAAGGCACTCGTTCTGGTCCCTTCAAGTAACAATCAAACTCAGATCTGTCTACATCGAGGAAATCTCCTCCTACAGGAAATTCTCGTTGGGAGTCTGAAGAAAAAGAAGTCGAAAACTAAATAATTTTACATACGTACAATTCTATACAAATCTCTGAATAAGAATGCAAAAAAGTTTTTAATACATTTCGAAATTTCTTAAACCACAAAGTACTCACTGTGCATTGGATGAAGAATACTGTAGGCATTGTAGTCTTGAAAATTTTGGTGACCGTCGTACGGCATTGAGAAATACCCCTCTTGAGCACTCCCATATTCATGGTATTCATTAATCGAATTTGAATAAGCCATACTGGAGTAATGTGACCCAAAGTTAGGGTAGTATTGTTGAGGGTTTGAATTGCTACAGTAGTAAGAGTATTTGCTTCCCAATGTCCCAGAGCTGCTTTGAAGGTATGGTTGCTGACAATAGGAGCTGGCGTCCTCAGCTTGATGGAATTGACTGTGATGAATATTTCTCTCGAGCGAAAGATGTTGGTGTTGGTTTGGCTGTAGGTTCATTTGGGGTTCTTCCTGAGAGGCCGAAGGTTGACTTTGTTCTTGCGACGACTGATGCTGCACTAACGACTGAGACTGCAGCTGAGATTGCTCGTGCGACGCCTCCTGATCCTGAGGCGATATTTCAGGTGGCGTCGGAAGGGCGGTAATTGGACAGGTGGTGACCGTTGCCGTTGATAGGATCGGCGGGTGCCAGGTGGGTTCAGGAGAACAAGTTGGAGAGGAATCTGGAGTGTGAAGGATCGGTGTGGGAAAAGACGATGGACAGTAGGACTGGGATAGTGAAGGAATGCTCGAAGAGGAAAGTGGAGCTGTGAGGCTCGCCTGCAGAAGCCCCCGACAGGAACTCCTTCAACTCCTTCCTCCTTTTTAATCGACGACAGTAATGAAGACGTCGTTGTAACAGTGTTCGAATGCACAGACGATGTTACTGAAGGAATCCCCGCATGCGTTCCTCCCGCCTTCTTCTGCTGATGCTGTTTGCGCCTTCTTGGTCTGTATTTGTAGTCCGGATGTTCGGCCATGTGCTTGAGGCGAAGTCGTTCGGCCTCTTCAACAAACGGACGACGGTCATTCGGCGTCAGTGAACGCCATTTTTTACCTGAGAAAAAGAAAAACAAAACAATCTATTAAAATGAAAGCGCAAATTTCGCCAAAAAGCTTCTTACTAACGTAAACTCTTTTAAACTAAGTTTGTTACAGGTTTTCTGTCATTGTCTCCATAAAGAGATGAACACCACTCGCAATACACCCCATAAATTGGATTCTAATCTCTTTGTAACTTGCCATTACAATACAATTACATCATATTCCTAAACTGTACATGAAATTTGATTTACTGAAGCAGGTTCTCAATAAGCAAACAGTAAATATGCAGGTAGCAAATGACGAAGCTCATCGATATAAAGCTGACTCATTTTATAGCCCTGAAAAGCTAAAAATTTCACTGTCATCAACGGATAAATTCAGTAGAGAAGCGATTAACTATAATTCTACACTTTTCTGAGCTATCTCAATTAATAATTATCGACGCACTATAGATAATTCTCAACATGTTTGAGTGCAGTGGTAAAATTCGCTTTTCTCTTGTGCACTTTCTTCACATAAAGTTCGTAGCAGTTTGTCGGAATACTAACAATATAGGCAGAGAGAGTGAGAGAGAGAGAGAGAGAGAGAGAGAGAGAGAGAGAGAGAGAGAGAGAGAGAGAGAGAGAGAGATAATAAGTATAGATCAAAATATATAAATAAAAGACCTATCCATATACATATTCGCTAACCTGAAATCTATTTGAATTTAAACAGAGAAAAAAAAAATGTTTTTACCAAAATACGATTTTTATAACGAAATAATTAAATTCCGTCACACGATTTTAGTAAAAAATTTATTAAATATTTATATAAATTCTGTGGTGGAATAATATTTATTTTTTGCAAGGGATAATTTAATCGCCATTCTACACACATCTTCCAAGATCCTCTCTCTGTTTGCTCCCTAAATATTATATAATAGTGCGAATTCTGATCCTCACTTTGTTCGCCAATCTTATACTCGAATCGGGAACATATATACTGATATATATGTGTATATATATATATATATATATATACCTGTATATATATATATATATATATATATATATATGCAAAGAACGACAATTGCTTAGAAGAGTGTCCGCACAAGAGAAGGAGAGAAAACGAGCAATGAAAAATGAGGCACCTCCTGGGAATCGAACCGGGATTATCCGATTGCTGGTCAGATATGCTAACCATTACACCAAGAGCCTCCAGGAAGCAGAACTCGTAATTCTACTACATACGAGCGGAATCGAATGCCCTTTGAGGGGGCACCTTCCCATGCCGTGTGTATATATATATATATATATATATATATATATATATATATATCTTTTAACTGCAAACGACACACAGTATAATTAATGCAAAGAACGACGCTTGTTTAGAAGAGTGTCCGCACAAGAGGAGGAGAGAAAACGAGCAATGAAGAATGAGGCACCTCCCAGGAATCGTTACTCGTTTTCTCTCCTCCTCTTGTGCGGACACTCTTTTCAACAAGCGTCGTTCTTTGCATTAATTATACTGTGTGTCGTTTGCAGTTAAAAGATATATATATATTATACACGGCATGGGAAGGTGCCCCCTCAAAGGGCATTCGATTCCGCTCGTACGTAGGAGAATTATGAGTTATGATTCCTGGAGGCTTTTGGTGTAATGGTTAACATATCTGACCGGCAATCGGATGATCCCGGGTTCGATTCCCGGGAGGCGCCTCATTTTTCATTACTCGTTTTCTCTCCTCCTCTTGTGCGGACACTCTTTTAAACAAGCGTCGTTCTTTCCATTAATTATACTGTGTCGTTTGCAGTTAAAAGATGTGTATATATATATATATATATACATACTGTATATACAGTATTAGGTATTGTTATTATTGTAGTATGGGAGTGCTCAAATAAGGTCTATATGTACATTTTCTGAAAAAGTTCGCCCACAAATGTAAAGTTTCTAAAGTAGGGCCTACATAAAAAAATTACTAATTGGTACTATTTATTTTCTTTGATTTTTTTTTAATTCGTTTTTGGTGACAGTTATAAAATTTGTAAAACAAGACTTAGTCTTACTGATTTGTAACTTTTCATGCGTTTCAGAAATTTTAGGTTTGTAGTCGAACTTATTTCCGAAAATGTATATATTTAATTAATATTTCAGACTGAACACTGACTGCGAATGTACTTATTATTTAATAATAATAATAATAATCAGTCAGGAGGTCCAGAAACTGGACATATGCACCCCCTAGTGGCAAGTAAAATGTCTAAACGGTATTCACACTCACGCTACACATTGCGCTGATGCGGCAGTCGAACCCCCGACCTCAGGGTCTTCCCTTTGTTTAGACTTTAGAGGGAGACGATAGTACCAACTGAGCCACGGACACTGATTCCCCTTTTATTGTTTCTATAACAACTCAAAAGTTTAGCACGTAAACTCATTCGTAAACAATAGTTTCATAAAGGGTAGAGAACCTCTCGCTCAAAATTTAATATAAAGACACCCGAAGAAGGCCCAAGTATATAATAGATCTCCATAATAATTCCTATTGTGTTTTTAAAGAAACGAAAAACTTATTCCTCCTCCTATAATTCACGTGTGCACACACACACACACACACGCACACACACACGCATATTGTGCACACATAATTTATGTTCCACCGTACGTTTTCAATGCGTGTACACACTACGGAATTTGAGACACATAGATTTATGTATTTTTTTAATGCATGCGTTCTCACTGCTAGAAACACGGTAGGTTGCATATCATATAATAAGGAATGTAAATTAACACACACACACACACACACACTGTGTGTGTGTGTGTGTGTGTGTGTTTTGATCTAGTATATAATGTACTCCAAAAAATTTCGAAATAGGAACAACGGTGTTATTCTCCATTTCAGCTGCACTGCAGGGAGCTGCTTTTCTTGACGATAATTATCTACATGTTTTGTATATAATTTATGTACATTGCGTCGTCATAACATTTAAATACAGTAATTTTGATTCATTCTTGGAATAGTAATTTAATAGTAGACATAAGTTATGACTGATTTAAACTTAAATAAAGTAAATATTTTTAATGATACTACTACTACTACTACTAATAATAATAATAATAATAATGAACAAGTAGGTTATGTAGGTTATTTCATAAACGTTGTAACAACAATGATTCGCGGTCCATAATCGTTATTTTCCTTCCTCGGAGTGTGATGCAACATTTGCAAATGGCGGAAGTTGCACTGCCATTCAATTAAGGTGTTTCCTTTTAGCGTTATGCCGCATGTTCTCTCGTACCCCTCGTGGGGAGGGGGATCCACCCCTTATTAAGCTACGTTACTTATAAAGCTGTTTTACAAAAAATTTCGAACCCAAACCAACGAATCGACCATGTTGACTACTGGGTCGCAGAAAGGTTTAAGAATTTCGTCCAAAAATTGACGCCATAGACAGGAATCGAACCTTGAAGGCGGTCAGTTCACCCTTACTGGAAGATCTTTTCGAGAGATCGCGATACAAACAGAGAAATGCGACCAGTGTTTCGCCATAATCACTTTAATCTCTTTTACAGCTCCGTATTTTCAACAGGGTGTAACGGCTCAAACCTTTGCTTCCTTATTTTCTATTCTCTCTCTCTCACACACACACACACACACACACACACAACATATATATATATATAAACTAATTAACTAAACTAAATTTAACCTAACCTTGATGCCATCGAACCGAGAAGAGAGTGGTATGTGTTTCGAGCGCAATTGAGGGCTCGAAGGGTGGTTTCTTTTAAGTTATTAAATAGTCATGTACTCGCTAATCTAGCGTAACCTAACCTAAACAAACCTTACATAATCTACCCTAGCGTAGAGAAGACCAGGAACGAGCAAAAATGTTGATAGCTCTAACAAATAAATTTATGTTAACACTGAAGATAACTGAAGAAAAAATAATTGTATGGATCTGGTATTCACGAATAACACCAACAAATAGCATTATCGAGGTGTCCACTAATATGTCGAGAGCATTAAAAAAAATACTCATACTGAAGAAGGAAACAAATTTGAGATATTTAATCTAAACTCTAAGGCTATAAATTGGAAAGAAATCAGATCCCATATGCACAAAAACAGAGGAAAACAGTCTCAGAGAATAAAACAACCGAAGTAGGGTGGCCAGACGTCCGGCTTTAGGTGGACAGTCCGCCTTTTGAGCACTCTGTCCTTAGGGTGGCCATTTCCAAATTTCCAAAAAGGTGGACACTGCGTATGTGTCCGTACGTTAACATATATATATATATAATATATATGTTGACGTACGGCCACATACGCAGTGTCCTCCTTTTTAAATGGCCACCCTAAACCGAAGAAATGCTAACAACCTTGCAGTCAAAGGGAAAGACGAACTGTTTCGAGAGGCAAATACGAACACTATTCCACAAGAGAAGGAGAATAGCCACGGAGTTAATTAACTGCACAGACAACAACACCAAAAACGTGATACAATTAAAAGTGGAAAGTATAGACAGGGAAATACAAGCCCTAATTAAGGGCCATTCAGACAGAGAAAAGGAAGATGCGGTGAAAACAATAAAAGATAACACAAAATACTTCTATAGCTTCGCGAAAAGAAAAACAAAAAAGTGGACCAATATCGCCACCCTTAAGGAAAGTTAATAATGAGCTAACCGATGATCTGAAAGAAATATCTAAAATATTGAAAGCTCAATACAAATCAATTTTCAGTACCCCAAATAGAGACAAAGCAGTACCTGACAGAAATACTTTTTTGAAGAGGAAATAAATGGAGAATGTATAACTGATTTTGAATTTACCGCAGAAGATATAGCGAAAGCTATAGGACAAATGAAATTACTAGGGGCACTCAATATATTTTGCCCCCACCCTTTTTCTTAGCTAAATAATTAATAGGCCATGGGGTTGAAATGTCTTTTGGGCCGTAAGTTTGAACTTTCTGCGCTTCACATAACCGGATTTTTCCAGTTTGAACCTCCCCTCCTTGTATAAAACCGCTTTTAAACGCCTTTGTATAAAACCGATGGTTAACGCAGTTTCGAAAATGGCGTCTGACAGTGATGTGCGTCGTAAACAGAGAGCTGTTATCGCGTTCTTAACCGCAGAGAAGGAAACAGATGGAAATATTCACAAACGTCTACAAAACTTTTACGGAGATGATAATGTTGATCGAAGCACAGTTGGACGCTGGTCTAAACGTGTGAGATCATCGGAGAGAGGGAGAGCCAGCCTCGACGATGAGCCACACAGCGGTGGCCCGGCATCGGCTGTGACATCTCACACTGTGCAACGTCCTAACAGCATCAGTCGATGAAATCGGCGCGTCACATACAAGAAGCTATCAATCTTGTGAATATGATAAATGAATTGACTGAAGATCACAAAGTCAAAAGAAAAGAAATTGCTTCTGAGTCGTTGGTTCGATACGAGACAGAAGGGCATGACTTCCTTTCACGAATTGTGGCTGGGGGTGAGACTTGGGTACACCACTTTGAACCTGAAACAAAACGCCAATCCATGGAGTGGCATCACGCAGACTCCCCACGCAAGAAAAAGTTAAAAATGGCTCCTTCTGCAGGAAAGGTTATGGCCACCATCTCCTGGGACGTGAAAGGGGTGATTCTGATGGACATTATGAAGAAAGGACAAACAATCAACTCAGAGGCATATATTGCTACCCTACAGAGACTCCAGAGACGTATAAAGCGAGTTCGACCGGAGAGAAAACGGGAAGACGTCCTTCTTTTGCACGATAACGCAAGACCACACAACAGTTTGCAAACAAGAGAGGCCATCACAAAAATGCGCTTGACTGTGTTACCTCACCCTCCATACAGCCCGGATCTGGTACCTTCAGACTTCCATTTGTTTGGGCCAATGAAGGATGCTATTCGTGGAAGAAAGTTTCAGAGTGACGATGAGGTTGTTGAGGAGGTTAAGCGATAGCTCCAGCGGAACCGAGCGGACTTTTACCAGCAAGGAGTAAAGGCCCTTGTTTCGAAGTGGAGGAAAGCCGTAGAAAAGGATGAAGACTATGTGGAAAAAAAAACTTGCAAAAAAAGGTATATAACTACTTGTGTACAAAATTTCTGGAACTTACAAGGAAACTTGGAAAGGAAAAAAAAGGTGGGGCAAAATATATTGAGTGGCCCTCGTCCATTCACCTGCAGGTCCGGACAAATGGAATGTCTTATTGATTGAAAACTATAAGAACGAAATATCTACACACTTTTATTGGACATGGAGAAGATTCCTGGACACTATAAAGAGCGAACATTGTTCCCATATATAAAGAGGGATAGGTCTCAAGCAAAGAACTACAGACCGGTGTCAGTGACATTACATCTCACCAAAATATTTGAAAGAATAGTCAGGGGGGAAAATATATGACTTTTAGATGAGACTGGAAAGATTCAATGAGAACCAGCACGGATTCCGATCAGAAAGATCGTGTCTATCACAACTAATAGAGCACTATAACAATATCAAAGACGCATTTGAAAGCAATGATAACTACGATGTCATATACACGGATTTTGCTAAAACATTCGATAAGTGTGATTATGACATAATAGCACATAAAATGAAATACATGGGAAAAACAGGCAAAGTGGGAAAATGGATCTACAACTTCCTCAGGGAAAGCCAGCAACCCGTAAAAATGCAAGGTATATCAACATCAGAATCGGAAGTCCGCAGCTCAGTTCCACAAGGAACAGTATTAGTCCTACTCCTATTCATTATCATGCTAACAGATATAGACAGTGAAGTAGACGATAACAGCATAATAACATTCTTTGTTGACATATAGTAACATTCTTTTGGTGACGGTACAAAGATCAGCAGAAAAATCGGCAATGCAGAAGAGGTGGAAGCCCTACACAGTGGTACAAACAGAGTATACAAATGGTCAGAAGCAGTGGTGTAGTGCTGTGGTAACGCGTGGGAACGGCGTTCCCTTACTTTTTTTGGTAGACGGAACGGCGTTCCCTCACTATTTCAAATAAATCCGAACTTACAAATCTCTAACGTCATGAAATTTTAATTCCCACCCCTAGAAGAAATATGAGAAAGAATCATTAACTGCTTCATTTCTTTTAGCTTCGACTGAGGCAATGCTAGCCTATAAAGATCTGGTGAAACAGTCACCACGGCGTACCAGTTGTTAACTTTTTTTAGTTAATCATTCCAGTTGTTAGCTATTTTTATTGATCGTACTGGATGTCGTATATCTAATGACACTGGAAATACTGCATCTTCAACCTTGGAATATATCCTAATATCCAGTGCATATGACCTCAAAATATCCCTGAAATTGGTCAGATTTCAAAAGATTTCCCGGGGGGCTTACAGTGCCCCCGGACCCCAGCTGTATGGGCTCGCCGCGCTCGCCATTGTCCCCCCCGCATCTGAGTAACACTTTCAAAATGCGTTCCCTCACTTCTTTATTTAGCACTACACCACTGGTCAGAAGCCTATGAAGAACATAAATTTTAAAACCAAGAAATTTCTGCTCTCGAGATATGGAAGAAATGAAGAACTTAGACAGCATACTATGCCTCAGAGAGAGAGGAAATTCAGAAAAGCACGAAAGCAAAAGATTTAACGGTAATGATGACCGATGATGCAAAATTTGAAACACGGAATCAGTTAGTGATAAACAAATCACAAAGTTGAATTTCGTCAATTTCGATCGTTTTTTTTTAATTTATAAAAAAAACGACGAATCTGCGAATATGGACGACGGATTGCGAAACTATAGGTAGTAAAAGATTGACGACAAATCTGCGAAACGACGAAATTCGAAACGACGAATTTTGAGGTTTTCCTGTACTGAGAACCTTCAAAGTAAGAGACGATAAGGTAATGATTCCCTTGCTGAAAACACTGATCATACCAAAACTTAAATACTGCTCAGTCTTGACATCCCCATACAAAAAAAAAGAAGAAATTAATAGACTAGAACAAGTCAAGAGGAATTTCACATCCAAGATTGATGGATGCAAAGAAGTCAACTACTGAAAAGAACTACATAAATTAAACCTATATTCACTGGAAAGAAGAGAGACATAATTTACATATAGAAAATGATCGAAAAAGTGGTACCTAACCTCAAACTAAAACCAGTTAACACCCAAACAACACTGGGAAATAGGGGAGGTAGAATGTGTAGTGTTCCCAATCTAAAGGCTGGACAAGGGGCACCTTCAACAATAAAGGAAAATAACTTGGTTGTCAGGGGTCTAAGACTTTTTAACCAACTTCGAAAAGACTTCACGAACTTCACAGGGGTCAAAGTTGAAATCTTTAAAAGAAGACTAGATGCCTTGGTCAGAACGTTACCAGATGAGTCGGGTGTGCCTGACTATGTGCGATGGAGATCGTAAAAAACAACTCGCTCCTCCATCAGGCCAGGCCTAGAGGTGGGGCCACCAGCTTGACCTTCGTGTGAAAAGAGACCGACGTACGAAACTTTTACCAGGTTACCAAGTATATATATATATATATATATAGAGAGAGAGAGAGAGAGAGAGAGATATGTTTGTTTATGTGTTGTCTACGAGTGGCTACGTTGCAGAAGTGATGAGGGTTTCTTATAAGTAGAGAAGGGAGAAGAATGAGAAGTAGTCTGTTCGGGAGAATCGGATCGGCCTTCGGAACTGATCGGCAGGTAACCGAATTAAGTAACCATTTCTACCCGTTAAATGGTTACGTGATGTTGGGCACTTCTTACCAATTTTCTGCTGCGATGCCCCGCGGGGATACCCATGACGCGGGTAACTAACTTATTAGTGCGCCTCCCTTTGCAACCTTATTGCTAATGATACGGACGCCGCCGAAGAGCTGATCCAACTTCCTATACTTTCTTCTTTTCTTATTACTTATGTCAAATATAATTACTGAGTGTTTGCGATTATTATTATTATTATTATCATTATTATTGTTGTTGTTGTTGGTGTTGTTGTTGTGGTGTGGAGTAGAGCATCATATGAAAAGAAATGAGGCAGGAACGGTAATTGATCGAATCTCATTTGCCTATAAATAAATAAAAGAATAAACCAGAATAACAGGAAAATAACTTCAAGAAATAACTGCATTTGGAAATACCAAAATGAGTGCAAATAGGATTAACATTCAGTTAGAGCGTGTGTGTGTGTGTGTGTGTGTGTGTGTGTGTGTGTGTGTGCATTCGCGCGGGGGCGTATAGGCAATTGAGATAAGTGAGGTAAACTGTCCCAGCAAAAAATGGGACATTTAGTAAAATGTCAGTGAATCGTTTAGTATGAAGTTTAGTAAACGCTGCATTTTTATTTGCTGGGGTTGTGATAATTTACAGCTGTGTAAAGGTCAGTTTTTAGTGAGGTAGCACATTTTGTACCTCGGAACATTTAAAAATATAAATGAAAAATGCAAAGAAACATATGTACTAGGTTAGGTTAGGTCAGGTTAGTTTTATTTTTTTGTATATACACGATACATATAACCTTGGTTAACCTTGGTTTAGCTTCCGCCCGAATTGTTCATTCTGACGAAGGTCAAGCTTGTCACTCCACCTTAAACCTACAGTTTAACGTGGAATCCGAACCACGCCTCACCAGCATCCCAGCGTCTTAACCACGAGGCTACCCATGGTACTCATTTATCTTTTATTGTTTGAGGGATGAACAGGTGGGTTTTGCTACGCGCCGCCTGTCGTCACCGGGTCTCCGGGGCCGATGGGTTCGTAGTCAGCGACGCTACCCACCACACCACTGAGGCGCACATGCCGTTAAAAAAGTCTCTATCCTGCTTTTGCATGTATACTCGTATATACATAGCCGGGCGTACCTGGCTATGTGAGGTGGAGAACGCAAGAATCCAACTCACTACTTCACCAGGCCAACTCGAGAGGAGGGGCGACACGCTTGACCTTCGCGAAATGAGAAATCATCACGTGGAACCTTTGTAAGGTTGTAAGGTAAGGTAAGGTATATATATATATATATATATAATATATATATATATATATATATATATATATGGCGTGCAGTCAGAAAATTTATAAGATAAAATTAACCTAATTAAACTTATAATCTATTTTTTCTTCAAGTCCTTCCCACTGTGAATTAAAAAAAAATATGATCTAAATGAAATTTAAACCATGCGCATAAAAGATTTTACATTATTCTGTTCTGTACAGACCTAATTCAAGTCGTGTGATGCTCGGGTGCCCTTTGAGCTAATTTGGTTCTTATGTGCAATTGTGCATGAATATAAAATCATGACTATTCGCTAGGATATATTTCCCAGGCTGAGATTGGCTGAAAAAAGCCACAATGTACGCAACTTTCAATTTGCGTTTCAGCTCTAAACAGTCCATATAAAGTTAAAATTTTATCAAGTATGATTACTTTAGTTATATGAATATACTGTATGATTCATCTATAATTATAATTAAGCGTGAGTAGTAAATCAATTGCAGAATAAGAATAATTTTTAAGTATTTTATTATATGTAGTTTATTTTAGAAGAACTCGTATGGCAACGTCACGCATTACAGTCAAGTTGCCAACAAAGCCTCAAGGCTTTCATCACATTAATTAATTATTAAGGGAAAATATTTGAAGTTGCTGCGATACCGGGAACGCAGACCCTGGCAGCGGGGCTGGTTCTGCTAATTCCTATTCGAGATTTTCTGCGTCTCTGCCTGATTCACTTTTCATAAACTTCCGCAACATTCGTCCCTCTGAACAGTTACTCCATGCTGAACTCTCTAACTGCATGCCTCCTCCTTTAAGGAGAGCGCACAGTACCAGACTTTTGGCACACTCTCATTCCTTTTCTGTCCAACTCTCTAACGGGTTAATCGGTATTTTCAATCTTTCATTTCTGCAACCGGTCAACTCTGGAGCAATGTTTCTAAGTACATCCTTCTCCCTGTCTATGACCTCCAATCTTTTAAACGCAGAGTGTCCAGGCATCTCGAAAACCTTGGACCTTGATTTTAGTTTTCTTCTTCCTCTATGGGGAAAGGGGTGTGCGCTTTTGCGGGCATTGGCCGTTGGCTCCTCATTCCTGCCTAAAAAGAAATTGTGTTATGTATTGGAAACCATTACAAAATAAATAATTTTCAATTTGTGTAATTTGTAAGGTATATTTTTTATGTTTATTCTTATATTGGTAAGTCCCTCGAAATTATATTTGCTTGATTTTGTGATCCAGGCGAAGGCTCATGTACTCTACATTGCGTACCTAGGTTCGAGGGTCACAGCACGCCAATGATATATTATATATATATATATATATATACACGTGTGTGTGTGTGACGGAAAAAGAATGAGTGAATGAGTAAATGAGAGTTGTTGATTTGCCTCCTGGCCTTCGGAGGGGCTTATGTGTTAAGCTCATGGGAGAGTATTGAGAGGAGAAATCAAGTAATTTCACACTTGTTAAGAAAGCTTCGATTTATTCCTATCGTAATTGCAGACAAAAATCTTCGATCGTATCACTTATTATCGGGTATGTAGTAGAGAGAGAGAGAGAGAGAGAGAGAGAGAGAGAGAGAGAGAGAGAGAGAGAGAGAGAGAGAAACTTAATAAATAATATACCCGCCCTTTAAAGAAAAATCCATGCATATCCGTGTGCATTAAACTCGGATTATCCGATGTCCCTGTGTGTGTGTGCTCGAAGTCAATCTTTGTAATCCTCTTTGCTCGCAATCGTTAATTTGGTTTCAAACTTGAGGATGTTTTATCGAATCTCTTTCAGTCTCGAATCAAAGCGGATTAATTATTAATGTCATTTTCAGATAACATCAAAACTATCATTCGTATTGACGGTACCCTAGCTATTATTATTATTATTATTAGTAGTAGTAGTAGTAGTAGTAATAGTAGTAGTAGTAGAAGTAGTACACTTTGTCCATTTATAACGGAGAGTAAAAAAGCGATAAATGTACTCTGAATACGAAGTATTTGAAGCTTACATTTGTGATGCCAAATGTACAGATGCCCACACATGTAATACTCCTCGCCTTACAGGCGACTCCGTACATGTGGATGGCAACGCCGCAGTGTTGGTCAAGGTACCCCAACTGGGGGAAGGTGGGGGGGGGAGGGGGGGAAGGACAACCGAGTCCAACATATAAACACAGACATATATATCTAAAGGACAACTGAATGTGCAGTCATTGACATACAGGTAATTATAATGTAATGTCTGTGTTCATAAAGATAAACAATTAATATGATCGTGAACAGCGTTGAACTCCATGTAGTTTATTAGTCTTATACAGTAATAAGGTTCCATTATGATTACTGCAAATCTATATGAACAGCTACTACAATAGAACGTTTTATATAGGCCTACTAGTGAATGCGAAATGTTCGCCTGCAGGAAATTTTTTGCGTTTTTCGCGTAGGCTATAGTTTACGCGAAAATATTCAGCAGGCGAAAATTTGACAATTTAAACTAATCTTTGGAAAATAGTAAGAAAATAAAACTTAGATCATTAAAATACTTTATTTGAAAAGTAAATTCAGTATATTGTAATAAAACATTGGAATCACCTGAAGATCAGGGCCCCCAGCCTCAATTACCAAATGATATCTTCGTTAAAACTAACGAAAATATCACGACTTAACCTAACCAATCGTCAAGGGCGTACAGTTGACCTAACGGGGCATTTAATTTAATTTATTATTATATTTGGTACTGTAAAGCAAAAAACAAGAATACATGGGGCCCCTGATCTTCAGGTGATCCAAACATTGTAAAGTAAACGCAGTTAAAACATTTTAAATTATACTGTATTATTACTGTATAACAAAAGACTGTCATGAATGTCGCTAATTTCCCAACCCTTCCGAATGGTCTCCCTCATTTTGTGTAGGTTATCCCATGCAGAGACAATCCAATTTGCATGAATAAGTTTCAGTGTGGAGAGCTTCAAATCTCTTACCGAGAGATTCGTTTACGTTGGAAAACACTATTAATATAATAGGCATCAGCCACAAACCGGTGGTAATATTCTGCTTCATGCAACCGTCACCTTACAGTTTTCACTGACACGCCCATATGTAGTTTCTCCTGGACGGCGACAGCAAGTAACCATGTCAACACCACGGTTTGGCCCATCAACGTCATTTTACAAACATTAGTATAATATTGTATGAATTTATAAGTATATATAAATATATTTATGCTAATATAACCGTAGATTATTCTTATGTGATTTTGATAATCAGTTACTGTTATTCAGATCGAAACTGTTAACAAGTTCTTTGTGTAACAATCGATAAGCCATTTCCCACTAACTCTCTCTGCCCCTCTACCTCGCTCTCTCTCACAGTCTCAATCTTTTTCTCGCTCAATGTCAATACATATATATATATATAATCGTGTAGATTCGTAAGTTAGTAAAGGTTTAAAGCTGCACACGGACTCTACAAACAGCTTTATTAGTATTGTTACATAATGATTTAATATACGCGAGACTGGTGGGTTGGGAAGGGGAATGAGGGAGTGTGGAGGATGGTTGTGTAATGTCTATTTTTGGTTCAAATTCACTAGTATATAAAAAGTTGTATCGTGGTATCTGTTCATATAGACTTGCAGTAATCATAATGGAACCTTATTACTGTATAAGACTAGTAAACATTGTGTTCATAAAGATAACGATTAATATGATCGTGAACAGCGTTGAACTCCGACGTTACATTATAATTAGGGGCCGTTCAAAAATTACGTAACGCTACTTTTGCTAAAACTTGACACCCCACATCCCCCAGGAACGTTCTGTAACGCTAGACCAGGCACCCCCTAAGCTGTTATGCAACACTTCCCCTACCCCATACCCAACACGTTACGGAACGTTACAGGGGTGGTGGTCAGGTTTTAGCAAAAATAGCGTTACATAATTTTTGAACGGCGCCTTACCTGTATGTCAATGTTATATGTTGTTGGACTCGGTTGTCTCCCCTCCACCCCACCTTCCCCCAGTTGGGGTACCTTGACTAACGCTGCGGCGTTGCCACATGTACGGAATCGCCTGTGAGGCGAGGAACATTACAACTGTACAGTGAGAGCAAAGTGAAAGCGTTTCTTTAATTCCTGGAAATGCCTTTCTTTGTATTTTTGTTTGGTTTGAGAAATCATCGCATTTCAAGAACAGAGGCGTTTCATCTTCTCGGTATCATCTTTCGAACTTACAACAAGTGTACGCTTCAAATACTTTATTTTTCTTTAAAATTTATTTACTACTTTTTTCACTCCGCTCAGAAATATACACAATGGACAGATTTTACATGAATGTACTAGTCTTTTGTTATAATAATAATAATAATAATAATAATAATAATAATAATAATAAACACAAGAGCACTTACAAGAGCATGTACATATTAAATTTATTGAAATTTTGGTATTCCCACCAATCTTTTACCGTTAGGTGGGGCAATGTACTATCCCAATGTTTTGGCTCCTCTTGCGGGGTGAGACAAGGCTCCTTGCTCTCCCCTATGTTGTTTAATGTGTATATTGACGGATTAATTGCGTCACTTAATGAGGCAACAGTGGGATGTTGTATAGATAACACAAGGATAAATAACTTAGTTTATGCCGATGATATGGTGTTAATAAGTCTGCGAAGTGTATTCGCAGAAATTGATATTCTTTTTAATGTTACAAAAACTAAGGTTATGCAATTTCATCCTAAAAGCTGTAAGCAGCCAACTGATATTAGGTTTAAAATGAAAGGTGAATTAATTGAGGAAGTACAAGAGTTTAAGTATTTGGGTCAAACTATTACAAGCTTCTTGAGTGATGACTCGGATATAAGAAAACAATCTCGAAGCCTTTGTACTGAAGCGAATATGACTATAAGGAACTTTCGGTTCTGTACAAGTGCAGCTAAAGACACTCTCTTTCGTACTTTCTGCAGTAATATTCACGGACAGCAACTCTGGGTGAATTATAAAAAAGGTTCTGGCAGAACCCTAAATTTTCTGTACAACAGGTCTTTTAGACTCTTACATAAATTACCCCCGAGATGCTCAGCTTCGCAAATGTTTGCTACCCGCAATGTCCCGAGCTTCCCGAAGGTAACAAGACGTGCTCAATACAGTCTGATGCAAGAATTAAAAAATCAACCAACCCGATTATCCAAGCTATCCATGAGTCCTGCCGTTTATCCTCTAAAGTCTAAACTATGAAATTCTTGGTACGAAAACGTTTGTCTGTAGCTCCACTTAACTTTGACATTACTGTATTATTTCTAAACAACTGTACATATTTCTATCCTTAGTATATGAACTGTCATTGTATTAATAATATTTGTCATATGGACTATAGTCATTTCATTTTCATTTCATATATAAAACCTCGTAACCCCGTAGCAGTTCCGTGCGTTGGTTTCTCTTCACACGAAGGTTAAGTTGGTGGCCCCACCTCTAGGTTTGGCCTGATGAAGGAGCGAGTTGCTCTCTTGCAATCTCTATCGCACATAGCCAGACACACCCGGCTCATCTGGTACCGTCCTGTGCCAGGCGTCTAGTCTTCTTTTGAAGAATTCTGCCTTGACACCAGTAATGTTCCTGATCTCCTTCGGAAGCTGGTTCAATAGTCTTGGCCCCCTGACAACCAAGCTATTTTCTTTTAGAGTTCAAGGAGTCCCTTGCCTGGCCTTTAGTTTGGGAACACTACACATTCTACCTTTCCTGTTTTCCACTGTTGTTTGGGTGGTTACTAGGTCCAGCTTGAAGTTAGGTATCAGTTTTTCCATTATTTTCCGCGTGTAAATTATGGTCTATCTCTCTCTTCTTCTTTCCAGTGTATATAGATTAGTTTAAGAAGACTTTTCCAGCAGTTGAGTTTTTTGCAGTCGTCAGTCTTGGATGTAAAATTTCTTTGAATTTCTTCTAGTTTATTAATTTCTTCCTTTTCATATGGGGACGTGAAGACTGAGCAGTATTCAAGTTTTGGTATGATCATTGTTTTCAGCAGGGGACTCTACTTTCTTGTCCCTGCGTTTAAAGGTTCTCAGTACCTATCCCACGACTCTTTTTGATTTGTTTATCGCTATTTGATTTTGTGTCTCAAATTTCGCATCATCGGTCATTATAACGCCTAAATCTATTGCTTTCTTGCTTCTCTGAATTTCCTGTCTATCTGGGGCATAATATACTATCTGTTCTAGCTCGTTTCTTTCATATCTCAAGAGCTGAAATTTCTTGGTGTTAAATTTCATGTTGTTGTCTTCTGACCATTTTTATATTCTGTTTGTGTCCTTCTGTAGGGCCTCCACCTTTTCTGCATAGTCATATATTTTCTCTCCAACTATTCTTCCATATATTTCGGTGAGATGGAACGTCAT
The DNA here is from genome assembly GCA_023014485.1 of Bathynomus jamesi. Classification (NCBI taxonomy): domain Eukaryota; kingdom Metazoa; phylum Arthropoda; class Malacostraca; order Isopoda; family Cirolanidae; genus Bathynomus; species Bathynomus jamesi. The sequence goes on from JAJOZX010008716.1 coordinate 51,588, forward strand.
TAACACCGGTCTATAGTTCTTTGCTTGAGCTCTATCCTTTCCTTTATACAGGGTATTATCAAATTATGTTTCATAAATTAGTATACATATTCAGGACGTCAAAATGAACAAAAAAGTTCCTCTGAACATAAATCCGCAATCGTTTCGTTTCCGAGATACATTGCTTTTTTGCCGAAGACGATCCAATTAAAATGAAATCATTAAAGTTTATCAAGGTCGTAGTTGTCTGGTTGTTTAGATAGCTATTTTTCTTTTGTTTTGATAGTATTTTGTTATTTGTTACTGTTCCATAACGCTCTGTTACAGAGCCTACATTTCTTTCAATTAACCGTCGACTACGTGAGCAAGGCATGTTTCGACCAAGACATTTGAATGCTGGGCCTCCACGAACTCGACAAAACGTAGATATAGAAGAACAGTCTTCTAGCTGTCCAACAAGTACAAGGCGAATAGTTGCAAGAGTAAATAGGTCAAACTTTCAACACGCGTTGAAGCATGTACTTTGATGCAGGGAAACCATTTTGAGCACTTGTTGTAAATAAACTATGATAGACTTTAATGGCTTTCATTTTAATTGGATCGTCCTCAGCAAAAAAACAATGTATCTCGGAAACGAAGCGATTGCAGAGTTATGTTCAATTGTTCATAGGAGCTATTTTGTTCATTTTGACGTCCTAAATATGTATACTAATTTATGAAACAATGTGATAACACCCTGTACATAGAGGCAATGTTTGCTCTTTTCAGGATGCTCGGTATTTCCCCCCTGTCTAGGGATCTTCTCCATATCCAGTATAGAGATGTAATTATTCCATTTTTACAGTTTTTAATCAATAAGGTGTTCCATTTGTCCGGACCTGCAGCTGAATGTGATTTCATTTGTCTTATAGCTCGCGCTATATATTCTGGGGCAAAATCAAAATCTGTTATCACTCTCCTTGTAATTTCTTTTCAAAGAATGCATCTCTGTCGGGTACCACCTACTTTGTTACTTTTTTGGGGTTCTGGAAACTGATTCGTATTGGGCCTTCAATGTTTGAGATATTTCTTTTAAATCGTCGATTACTTCATTATTTCTGGTTTTTAAGGGACTGATAGTGACGTTCTTATTTTCGCATAATAGTTTTGGTTATTTTTATATCATCAATCAAGTTGGTGTTGTTCGTGAATACCAGATCTAGGCAATTATTTCTAATGGTGTTATCTGTTATCTCTTGTGTTAACATAACTTCGGTTAATAGAGCCATCAACATTTTTTCTTGTTCCCCTTGTCCTCGTGTATATACATACTTCTTTCCACCTCTTTGTATTTTATAAGTGGGAAATTAAAATCTCCGCACAGTATTATATTGGGGGATGGAGAGTTTAAGGACTTTATTTGGTCTCTGATATCAGCAATGGCATCCGAAAATTTTGCAGTTGGAGTGTTCGGAGGTTTGTAGATAACTGTAAGTATTACATTTAATTTTTCTATTTTTACTGCCAAAAGTTCCACGAAGCCTTTTGATTTACTTATTACCGTCTCTGCCATATGACTCTCACGTACATATATTGCACAGCCACCTTTACGTCTTGATGTTCTATCAGCACGTAATATGTTGTAGGCATCGATATGTATTTCCTCCTTATCTCTGCAGTATTCGCAGTTTTCACAGTCTCCTTGGCAATCTTTGAGATGTGTTTCTGTAAGGTATGCAATGTCAGCCTTTGTTTCATCCATAAATCCTTTCAGGTATGAAACCTTGTTTAGCGAATTGTTCGGTTTTAGCCCTTGAATATTAACCAGGACAATATTTATGTTCTTAGTTTTGTGTTGCCCTTTGTACATTCCAAATTCATTACCCTTCAGTGTCGCGTGTTCTAGACCTATGGTCCTCCGAAAAAGATCCGTTTCCGCTTACTTGTTCTGGTAGCTTCTTGCCAGGAAACGGTTCGGCTCGGTGGTTCCCAACTGTGTCGACTGCATGTGCTGTATGAGGCTTAGCAGCCGTATTGTGACTGCGATGTTGAAAAAATTTGGTTCGCAATTTGTATACATAGGTTTCTTTTCGTTTTTCCTATTGTCTTTTGAGTTTGTTGGGAGGTGATGGTAATCTAATATACTATTTCAGAAATGAAGCCTTATATATATATGTAACAGTTTTTTTGCGCACACCTACAGGTCGCTACAATTGGTGTAGAACAATGCGGTTTTCACCATTCGATGCGTCTTTTTATTGCGCAGTACCCATGCTAAAAAAAAATTCCCTAACATAAATCCTGCCACCCCCCTTTTAGGGGTACAGTTCTTCCCATTTCTTCATTTTTAATAATAATTTTGGCACAAAATGGGGGAGGGGTGGGGTAATGGGGGAGGGGGTGGGGTTAATGGGGAAACTCAGAAAAATAGATGCGATATATATATATGTAACCAAAAAAAAAATTAAAGTAACTCCTTTGCAAGGTGCCAGCCCCTTCAAAAAAAATTAAAGTAAATCCTTTGCAAGGTGCCAGCCCCCTTCCCCCCTTGGGGTAATGGGGGAAGGGTGGGGTTAAATGGGGGAGAGGGGTGGGGGAAGGGGTATTGGGGGAGAGGGGTGGGGTAATGGGGGAGGGGGTGGGGTTAATGGGGAAACTCAGAAAAAAATTGGTGGGGTAAATGGGGGAGAGGGGTGGGGTAATGGAGGAGGGGGTGGGGTTAATGGGGAAACTCAGAAAAAAATTATAACCAACATCGATTCCGGTCAGGAAGATCATGCTTATCACAACTAATGGAGCACTATAACAATACTGGCTAAAGTGGGCCCTACGGGCCCATTTAGCTATGCCGTGGTGCTGGGGCCTTTGCCTCATTAATTGGGGAGCCGTAAAAATATTTAGTCTGTAATGGTTGCAGCACCAGTATGAAAGTGCATAAAAAGAACTAATTTGGTAAATTTTTGAACTTAGCCGCAGATTAAATTTTGGGGGCATTCAGTTGACCTTAGTAATGGGGGAGGGGTGGGGTAATGGGGAGGGGTGGGGTAATTGGAGAGGGGTGGGGTAATGGGGAGGGGGTTGGGGTAATGGTGGAGGAGTGGGGGTGATGGGGAGGGGTTTAGTCTGTAATGGTTGCAGCATCAGTATGAAAGTGCATAAAAAGAACTCATTTGGTAAATTGTTGAACTTAGCCGCAGAATAAATTTCGGCTCAAAGCTAAACGCAAAAGCAAATATTTTTTACACTTTTTAAAATTATAATTAAAAGTAGAATTCATTACGCCTTTTTCTAATGCATTAAAATACAAATATCGCCCATATATATATCAAGAATCTTCTCTTTTCGAGCGTCACAGACAGACTGACATTCCTGGGTGTTTACAGTATTAATTATTGATGCACTCGAAACAATGAAAACTATGATTTGGCGGGCCGCAGGGCCCCCAATTACTGTCGGTTCAGTTATTTGGTCAATAAAACTATACGTAGAAATGAACGCAGTCATGAAAATCTTAGGCTTCAAATCCGAGCTCATTGTATTAAGATTTGTGAAGCTTTAGATTTTCATGGCTGCGTTCTTTTCTGTAGTTTTATTGAATGAATAATTGGTTTGCCAGTAACTGGAAGGCCGCAGGCACCCCAATTACTGAGGCCCAAGGTGAGAGGAATAGGAATGATATCCAGATAAAGGGCTACTGATGTTCAAAATAAAATATGCCGTAGGCCCACAATTCAGCCGAAGCACCGCAGATCTAGCAAAATCGGCGCGTAGCGCCGACCTTTTGCTAGTAGCATCTATTTCCATATTTGCAGGTCCCATATCTCGCGTAATTCTCGCAAATGGTGGGGGTGGTAGAATTTGCAGCTGTCACGAATTTACAGTAACTATTATTATATTAGAATTCGCACATAGTAGGGTGCTCATACAGTATATACACTGTCCTCCCTCATATCTGCAATTGCTTATTATATACTATCTACAATTCAGTGATGGCGAACCTATGACACGCGTGTCACCAGTGACACGCCGCAGGGTTTCAGGTGACACGCGATGGATGTTGAAAATGTTTGGTATTCTGATGAAAAACTGCAATAAATCGTCTACGCCCTAGTACTTTCGATTAATAAGTCAGCTATCTATGATTTTGTAGTTAAATTTAAAATGCATGTATGCAAGTGACACGCCAACAATATCATTATTTAAAAAACACGAATTTTGGCACACTTGGATAAAAAGGTTCGCCATCACTGAATCTACATACTGTTCCTCCCCCATTTTCATTCAAGGCCTTTGTTTTGATGGTTGTTTCAGCTCCTTATTTGGAGATACCTTCAGTCTATTTTCGTGGTTTCCTACTTGTTTTTTGCTATTTACGCTAGTGCCCTCCGTTTAGACTTCTTGTGTTAAGTTTGTGCCTCTGTTACATTTATATTCTCGCCCTGTTTGTGTGCTGGTGTTGTTTTTACTTTTGTTTCACTTTTCTTCGTCTCCTCTTCTGTTTTCCTCCGCTCGTCATTCACAGTTTCCTTTTTTGGTTTTTCCTCATAGTCTCTTTCTGCTTTATAAACCGTAAATGATTCTTTTTCAGTGATACATCTTTCGCAAAAGTAGTTCACCCCATTCAGTTGCTTGGCACTTGTTATGAGAGAGATATCTTCGTCTTTACATTTCAGGCAGTTGACGTCGAAAAGGAATTGGCAGAAATCACATCTAATTGCCTTAGAATCATTTGTTGCATCGTTGCAGAAATTGAACTGTTGTAGAAATTTATTAGTTAAATTTCCATGTTAACTATAGAAAATAAAAATTGGTGAGCGAAATCTGACTCGAAAAGATAGCGTGAAGGGTGAAGGGATTTTGACTCAAATTGAGTGAGGGAACGTTTTCTCCGTTACTTCAGGGGATGGGGGATGTGGTGCGTTGTATATTCTCATTGAGTGGTGCCCGGGAGTGTGGTCGCGGGTGATAATTTTGGGATAGTCGTAGTTATTGCTTCAACCTACAGATATTCAGCTAATTTCCTTCAAATGAAACGCTTGAAAAACGCTTTATAGAGTAATTCGCTTTGTTTTGTTCATTTTTTTATGGCATGCGCCGTAATTTCACCACTTAAAAAAAATATCACTGTGTGCACTAAATATTCACTCAGATACTGGCACTGCTTAAAATTTATTAACTGCGGAATTTTCACTATAATACCACTTTTATGCGGGCTTCGATCGAAACACTTGTTACTGTCACAATGGGCAGAAGGACATATATAATATATATATATATATATATATATATATATATATATATATATATATATTATATATATATATATATACAGGAAGCCTTGTATTTTCAAAACCTATAAGAAATTCTCCTACCTGACATTTAATTTATAAGCAAATATTATTTTTTAAAATCTTCGCTTCGTTTAACATATAGGAACGAAAAATAAGCAAAATGAACAAATAAAGAATTCTTGTCAAGGTTTTGTTAACTGCAAAATAAAACATTATCGGTTAAGAATTAAATATTGGCACTCGTCGAGTGCCAAATTCAAATGAAAATTAGTTCAGGTTTGCGGAGGAGTGAGTGGAGGAATTAATCAAAAAAGAGACGTTATATTATCGTATACGAATGGTGTATATATATATATATATATATATATATATATATATATATAATCCTCTACTTTAGTAACGAATCATTGTAAAACTGAAACTTGTACAATCGTGAAATTTCATATTTCTTATTGGTAAATACTAAAAAGAAACACGATAAGACTTTTGTAATTAACCGTACATAGTACTTTGGTCACAGAAGAAGACTGAATTTACATCATTTTCGATTCCTTCCTATAACTGGACGTCAAGTCTTTCTGATTTATGGAAAATGAATCTTCTTGGCTCATGCAACAGTTTGTTTGTTTGTGTTTGTGAGGTTGTTTATGAATTCATCCTTTTTTTTTTTTTATTTCAATGTCTTTGCTTCTTGCGTTTGGAATTGTTTAAGCTTTCAAAACATTGTTTCTTTTGCCTATACAGTTGTTTAGTCTCAAGTGATTGTTGTTTACTTGTTTGCCTTTTAAAGACAATCTTCGTCATATTTTTTTTGTACTTTTGTTTTCTCTTCCAGGAAACGTTTTTGTCCTAGTGGTTGTTTGGTTTTAAGAGCTGGTTCTCTTCGTTGCTTTCTGTTACTCGAGCTCATATATATATATATATATATATATATATATATATATATATATATACTCTGTGTGTGTGTGTGTGTGTGTGTGTGTGTAAGAAATGGAGTTTTGTATAATGAGAGCACAAAAGGTGGTGTGCGTCAGTGGAAGGAGAAGGTAAGCCTAGTGATGTTAAAAAACCGTTTTTTTTTTATGTCCATGTTGTTTTTTTTTGTTTTTTTGTCATTTTTTTTGTTTTTTATTGTTTTTTTTTTTTTTTTTTGTTTTTTTTAATAATTAATATAGATATTGCCAATTTAATTATAAGGTATACTTTTGCAATGATATATATTATAAAAATAAATAAATAAATAATAAAATAGGCCATATGGTACCAGTATAGAATGCCCTTTTCAGCCTATTTACAGAAAAAAATGGCCTCTTTCTTGCACTGAAAGTCTTGTATCTTGAGATCCGTTAAACTTGCGAGAACACTGGCTGGGAGCTGACTGCCCATTGTCCAACCTTTCCAGGACTCTCCCATCCATGCCTCGGATTTTGAATCTCCCACTTAACTATCCTTTAGACCCGCGATGACATTTTCCCCCCGAGACCATCCATATATATACATACACATACACCCATATACATATATACCAATATATACATAAATACTTATATACACATATTTATATCTATTATATACCCCATACATACACATACACCCAGAATTCCAGATACATACGCACGCATACTCACATATATACCTACACAAACTCATACACCTCTATTTCGCCCTTTCATTACCTCCGAGATCATTTAGCACATACAGTAATATCCATACAGCCAAAAGAAACTGATTAAGCACAGACAGAGCAGCAAAGCTTGTATTTATATCCCAAAATGCAAAATTCCAAGAAAGTGAAGTAAAACATGGTGCTACATTGGCTTCGTCAACATCCAAATCTGCAATAAGTACCAGTACCTGTGATATTGAAACTATATGCTCTAATCAATCTAGTGATAATGATTCTTCAATGGAAATAGAATCAGATAATGAAAGTTAAACAGCATTAGGTTAACACAAAGGTTAAAGAAAGAGATGAATATTTTTATTTTTTTTATTTTTCTATTTGGAATATATATATACACACACTGGTATTCTTGCCAATCACAATTATATATATTGTTTTATACCAGTATTATGTATTTTTTATTATGTATATTATACCAGTACCTGTGATATTGAAACTAGCATATATGCTCTACCCAATCTAGTGATGATTCTTCCATGGAAATGAAGGTTAAAACAACATTAGGTTAACAAAAAGGTTCAAAAAAAGGTGAATATTTTCCTTTTCTATCTGGAATATATATACTGGTACTCTTGCCAATCACAATTATGTATATTGTTTGAAACGAGGAAGAATGTTTTATGTTCTAGTTAAAAAATATATATACCGTACATATAAAAAAATGAGGGTTTGTTTTTCCTTTCTATTATATACTTTTTGCGTGATTAAATTTTTCTAAAAGATGACTATATAGTATATATACTAGGTATAACTGTATAAGCATGGTAGTATAGTAAATTATAGGTAATACTAATATACTTATTAGATTAAAGGAAGAAAAATATGGAATAAGTTTAAAACAATAAAAAACAAAAAAAACAAAAAAAACAGACTACCTTCGTTTTAAACAAAAAAAACGACAAAAAAACAAAAAAAACGACACAATAAAAAACGACTCACATCACTAGGTAAGCCTTCGCATGCTCAAAGAGCATCAGTCACACCTGAGTCTGCATCTCTTACCCTCATCACCGTGCCAATAAGGGCAAGGAAAAAGGGTACGGTAAGGGCTCTGTAAGTGTTCACAAAGGGTTTTAAGGGTTAAGGATATGTGTGGCGAAGGATAAATTAAACAACGGCAGAGAAAACTAGGCCGTTAAGTATATATATATATATATATATATATATATATATATATGCGCTCAAAACACTTGTAAATTTGTTTTTTAAGTATTTTAACTTTGTGTACTTTTATTTTGATTTTAATTCAATACTTTTCAATAAAATTTAATTTTTCGTGGACTTTTATTGAAGAGCCTATTTATTCATCAGTTACAGTGCTATAAAAGTTGGAAAGAGAGAGAGAAAGAGAGAGAGAGAGAAAAAAAAAAAATATATATATATATGAAAAAGACTGTTCCCATCAGAGTTCGAACCCACCCACCTCTTGAACAGAAGGTCAAGGCGCTTACCACTTCACTGCAATGTAGTGTAGTGTAGTGTAGTGATTAGCACCCTCACTTTCTATTCAAGAGGTAGTAGGTTCGAACCCAGGTGGAGGCGATTTTTTCATCATAAAAATCTTGCGAGTTCATGCATGATATTCCACATATATATATATATGGTATATAATTGATATATAATTGGATTCATATAACTCGCATGCAAACATACACATATACACAATCCATATATATATATATATATATACATATATATATATACATAGTGTGTGTGTAAGAAATATAAATCCAATTTTTGACTAAAATTAAATAGAGCAAATCTTTAAACGCTTTGCTGGTTTTTTCTTAAATTAGTAAAAGCTGAGGCGCTGAAATTATCTTGGGAAATAACACAGATTTTAACTCGTGAATTAAGAAATATCGCAATTGCTATGATTTTTTTTCGTATTTACTTAATACGAGTTGTTGTTTGGCAATCTTGTACTTTTTAATGGGTTCTGTGTTGCTTGGTGGTAGTTAGGTCATTTACGTGTAGGAGACGTACCCAACAAGAAATGGGACGTTTCGTAAGCGTCATAAAAGCTTGCAAAACGTCAACAGATCGTTTATGACGTTTACTAAAACGTTCCATTTTCTCGCTGGGTAAATAGATAGACGGACGGACATTGCGATAGATAAATGAGTAAATAAACAAAAATAAAATAAATTGAAGTGGGAATAATCAGCATTGTTAATGTCTCTTAAAATACACATTCGGGTTTGGGAAACATTTATACGAGTCTCCGCTTTCATTCCAATATGGCGGCTGTGTAGTATACAGTGGTGGGGTGGAAAGGAAATAAAAATGGCCCTCACACGAGATCAAATACATTCATTGCCGCCGATTTTCGTCTCTTTTTAATAAAGCGAAGATCAATTAATTCGAGTATTCACTTAAAATAAATGATGAAGTCACGAGTGTCATTATGAAGGCACTATTAAATATAGTATTCTAAAGGCATTTAATTAATAATGCGTTTTGTATCATTTCCTTCCTTCCTCACGAAATAATTCACGCAGGAAATTCTTTCGTCCATCGAAACTAAATATAAACGCTCATGTCTGTTTTACGATCTTTACATTTATACACGTTCTCACACATGAAAATTAACGTGTATACACACACACACAGACACATACACACACACACACACACACACACACACACACACACACATATATATATATATATATAATATATATATATATATATATATAAAAGATGCTTTTAAAATAATTTATGGCAAAGATATGTGGAAGCATTCATTGTCTTTAACAATTAACAATTAAAATGTGTTTAGCGATTATTAATTAAAATTAACAGTAAATGTTGACTTTCAGGAAATTAAAATTATAATTTAAAGCAATAAATGTAAATAATTAATTAATTAATAATTAAGTAAAGGAGGGACTCTGCGTCGCCATACGCGGCTGCGCATGAAGGGGTCCTTCGATAACTGCCATGGGTGGTGATGGGTGAGAGGTGAAAAAGGGCGGTTCGAAGGGCGAGGGGTCGAATCCCCCTTTCTCCCTCTCCCCTATCGATGTCACCCTGTCAACCCTTCCCCCTTTGAGCCTCCCCCTTCCCTTCAGCAGCTTTCCAGCCCTCCCCAACACGGGCTGGGGATGTCCTTGGCCCAATGGAATCGTCATGGACGTAAAATAGCGAAAGAACGTGACATGATTCAATACTTTTTATTTCATTTAATCATCTACAATATATATATATATATATATATATATATATATATATATATATATATATATATATATATATATATTATTTTAATTTCTTCTGGCATTATGAAATAAATAAATATTTTGAAGGAGTGAAATATATCTATTCTTTGATTCGTTATTCTTTGATTCGTAGATGCAATCTTTGTTTAGATTTTTATATTAATATTTAAAAAAAGAACCATTTTTCTCATAAAATAGAAAAAAAAAAAAAAAAATTGACTGTATTTCACTTTATTTTGTACTTTTTGAAGGTTTATTATTTATTATTGATGTCATTAAATATTTTATATTGTAATAATTTGGATATTTTTAATGTTAATATTTTGACATTTCATTTCCATTTATGATATTTCGAGAAGAAATTCTCATGCCAGAGACGTGTGACTGGGGGCTCTTGGGGCCATCTCGACGAAAGAGGGCTGTACCGTAACCTTAAAATAAGGAATAAGGTACGAAGTTCGGTGTCCCAGCTTTATAGTATGGACTGGAAACCTTTATACTTCAGAAAAAAATTATAGTATGTTATCCCATTGATTCTGGTGGTAGGATAATGGTTAATTATATAATGCGTTAATTGGGTGGCGTGGCACAGTGCCTGTGGGTGTCATTCACTTCACGTGAAATTAACAAAACCTTTTTTCGTCTCTGCTTCCTTTCCACACTTTTCAATTTTTCATTCGTTTTCCGTTTCTACGCATCGTCGCTTCATTTGTTTATTTACTCTCTCTCTCTCTCTCTCTCTCTCTCTCTCTCTCTCTC
>JAJOZX010008716.1:67500-171138 GCA_023014485.1 Bathynomus jamesi
AGTAAAGATGAGGGTCTAAATAACCCGTACGTAACTTGAGTGAGCAACCAGTTATAATAATAGTTCACGCATTTCTCATGGTCAGCCCGGTGTAATTTTTGCAAAATAGTGACCTTGTATGGCTTAAGTTTTAGATCCTTCAAAATTGTTCGACATAAGGTACGTGAGATACCACACTGTTGTTGACTTACTTCAGCTGCTAGTTATTCGTTGTATAATGTCACTTGTCTTCTCATTGCGAACCTTGCGAGGGTAATCACGTGTTTTGTTCAACACTGAACCAGTCTCTCTCTAAACCTTTTCACTAAATTCTGAATAACACTTTTTTGTTTTCGTTTTTACATCAGAGAACTTTCATTAAACCTTTTTTGACTATTTTTGAAAAGTTGCTTTAAAGTTCGTTTCGATGAGAAATATTCGTTGCTCATTCGCAAGCTGCATAATAAACCCTAACCTTTACTGCACGACACACAACATAACTGCAAATGATGGACACAAGCTAAGCAACCTCTTCAGACTGTTCAAGTTAATTTAAATTGGTCTAATATATATATATTATATATATATATAATATATATATATATATATATATATATATATATATATAAGAAAACAACCACAAGGAAAAGGAAACACAAAGTCCGAGCGCTTTCGTGATATATTCACATTATCCTCCTTGATAATGTGAATATATCACGAAAGCGCTCGGACTTTGTTTCCTTTTCCTTGTGGTTGTTTGCTTATTAATAAGGTCACGTGTTTTGTGATTTTAGTGCATATATATATATATATCAGTGGAATAATGAGTTGCCAAGGTCATCTCGGGTCATCCGAGGTTCAAGTAACGTCGGAATGAGGTTACCATATGACCAAACGTTGACGTTAAGGGTTTAAATTGAAGTTATTTACGTCAATTCAGCTGTTTGCGACCACATTGAAAACGTAAGCAAATGCAGTCAATGGATCCCTTGTTACAAAACATTATTTTTTATTTTCTTAACATGCTTCAATAATATTAATAATAATAATAATAATAATAATAATATTTATTATTATTATTATTATTATTATTAAAGGAACACTCGGAATTTAGAGTTATAAAGAGAAACTATCGTAATAATAGAACGTGTAAGAATATTTTCAGAGTAAGTTTGTTTTCTTTACTTGTGTTTATGAAATGAAACTTTATTTACTCTTCATAAAACCCGTTAATTAATATGTAGTTCGAGGGATGCTAAATCCGCCCTTAAAAATATACTGAAAATGAAAAGTGGTTAAAATTAGGGCAAAGTTGGTCATATTAACTAGTTTCTACCCCTGTCCAACATCCAGTTCTCTCCTACCCCAACAAAAAAAAATTTGTCTTCTACCCTCCTGTTTAAAGAGTGGTAGATAGATAGATAATAATGGGTATCGTAAGTGAGTATTTACTTTTTTGTGTCTCTTTACATGTAATGAAATGCAGTTTAATATATATATATATATATATATATATATATATATATGGGATTGAATTCAGAATGGTCCCGTGAGGTTTTTTCATGATACACACAGACCGTGCATGGACCAAGGAACTCTTCTGGGATGGATTCTATCTGTTGGATCCTATCTGCTTTGCAGATAGCTGGTGAGGCAAACTATATTTTTGGGGCCTCTTTGCGAGTGACCCGTTGCCCACGTCGGTGCAACATCATGAAAAAGAAAAAAAACTATAGCGTTTGTCATTTACCATTACTTATTTGGACTATAATGGATTTAATTTTCCCAGAAGAGTTCCTTGTTCCATGCACGGTCTGTGTGTATCATATATATATATATATATATATGTATATATATATATATATATATATATATATATAGTTCGTGCCCGTTCGTCTTACAAAATGTCACGAAATTCCCACAAACGATTTTGAGTACCAATTTTTAAGCCAATCAGAGTTATTGTTTACAGTAAAATGAGGAGGTACTCGCAATCTAAGTGCAATTCAGAAATTGTGGCCCACTATACGCACGCCTTTAATTATATGAAGCTCAAAGTTTGAGTGCAGGGTTGTGCATGTGCCGTTTCAAGTTTCTCGACCGAGTTTTTAATCCGCACACTTTGATCCATTCATGAAAAGAGCATACACCATACTAAACGAAGCTATAAGCCGGTGGTTCCTACCTTATCCGGCTCAAGACACCCCAATATCATCTGTTTTTCTTTCGCGGTACCCCCGGAACTAGGATTTTCGTATCCCACTGTTCAACATCCAGTTTTTTTCTATCTCCGAACACCACCACTTAATTTCGAATTAATCATCTGTAGTTTCTGTTCATATCTAATAAATGACGAACATTTTGTTTCATTTAAAATTTCCATTTCTTCGGTAACTTTTCCATTTTCAATTAATTAATTTGGTAATTTCCATGAAATTTCGCAGGACCCCGTTGGAAACACTGTTATAGTTCAATATTACAGAGTACAAAGTACAAAGTACAAACTACAACTCTACCCATAAAAAAAGTACAACCCGTAATTGCTAAATGAAAATTAAATTTATGCCAAAGTATGAAATAATTTGAGATATGAGATAATTTTTAAATATTTGAAAACTCCAAATTTCAGGTGACTTCATTGTCAAACATTAAATAAAAGCGGCCATGAATTTAGCGTCTATTTACTAAATATACAGAATAATTTCACTTTATTTTATACACATGTTTAGGAAAGTATCTCAAATATTCTCTCTCTCTCTCTCTCTCCCTCTCTGTGTATATATATATATATATATATGTATACTGTGTGTGTGTGTGTGTGTGTGTAACTTTATAATCCAACAATAAGCCGTGTAAATTTGTCAGTTCTCATATATAACACAGGTCTGCGAATGAGAACTTTGTAAGAGTTGTTTTCTTACCAATAACTGATTTTATATAACTCAACTACGCTGATTTCGAATAAGGTGTCCATTTTTTTTTATCACGTAAGGATTTTCTGCAAATTGGAAGGGAAAAACAACAACATAAATGCTATTTATTTCAATTTACATTAGGTACCTATTTCGCTTTGTTATACTAATTACAAATGCAAACAACTTTAAAAAGAAAGAAGACTATTAATGTCAATTACATATTCATCTTTATTTGTCCTGAGTTTTCTTGTGAGATTTATGCCTTTTAGTCTCGAATGTACGCGCTGTTCCTTTTCTTTTATGTAATAATTCTGGAGTATCCCGTTTCAACATCCAGCAGTAATCAGCCATCATGCTGATGTCCCACCTTCCCTGATGTCTCTTCTCCATTTCTTTGATGTCTTGGTGAAACCGTTCTCCTTGTTCTTCGCCGAGTGCTCCGAGATTCTCAGGGAAGTAATTCAGGTGTGAATGTAAGAAATGTAATTTTAAACTCGTATTACAACCCAACTCTTTGAACTTATTTAGCATGTTGTTCATAATGTTTGGTAATTTGGGTCCTTGTTGTTCCCCAAAATTTGCTGATAACATCCTTAAAAGCAATCCACGCTTCTTTTTCAAGATTGGATGAACACTTTGAAAGAACAATGAACAAAGACAGTTTTCTTTCCGAAAAAGTTTGGAATTTACCACACAGATACTTAAAACAATCTCCATCTTCGTCCAAGGCCTTAATAAATTGCTTCATGAAGCCCAATTTTATGTGAAGCGGAGGTAAAAGGACTTTCTTCGTATCAACCAAACTCTCACGTTGAATGTTTTTAGAACCAGGTGTCAGGTTGACTTTGCGTGGCCATTCCTTTTTCATCCAATGCTGAGTTCTTGCTCGGCTATCCCATTCACACAAAAAACATGGAAACTTCGTATAACCTGGTTGTTGATCTAACAACATACAAATCACTTTTAAGTCTCCACAAAGTAGCCAACCGTGTTCTTTGTATTTAACCTTAGCAGAAGAAGTTCAAGATTTTCGTACGTTTCCTTCAAGTGAACCGAATGAGCAACAGGAACGGATGCATACAAATTACCGTTATGAAGGAGGACCCATTTTAGACTTCTTTTGGAGGAATCACTGAAAAGTCTCTATTCATTTGGGTCATAGACTGCAGCACCTAGCTTAAGTATTAGTTCCGAAACATTGTTGCAATATACCAGTGAATTTTCTTGAGAAAAATATTGGATGAATTCTTTTTCTCGATTTCTGTACCAGTAAAATGACATCCCGGGAGAAAGCAAGTTCTTTGCACGAACTCTGGATCCCAAAATCTCTGAAGAATCCTTCGGGAGACACAAATCTCTTACCAAATCATTAAGTTCACTTTGTGTAAACAATTGGGGTTCACCAGATGTTTCGGTTTGAAAACGATCAATATCATCGTTTCCATCGTCATCAGCCACCAAATCAGATGAAGTTATATCAAGAGTATTTGGTTTAGTAGGTACAGGTATACCAGGTCCATGAACAACAGGTCTTATGGCAGACTGAAAGTTTGAATAAGAAATTTCCTTTATATTTTTAGTATTGTAGCCTTGCACGTTACATGGACAAAAATAGCAGTCATTGCTATGATTTCTAGGCTCACGCCAGACCATTGGAATCCCAAAAGGTAAAGAATCCTTTTACCTTTGCTCCACAGTCTAAGTTGTTCAACACAAACATTGCAAACTTTATGTGGAGCCCATGATTTGTCTTGATCCCCAAGTTTCATTCCGAAGTACGCATATCATGCTTTCTTGACGAAGTCTGTAATATCTCGCCTTTGTTTTTTCACAGTAAATTTTCCACATATATAACAGAAAATGTTTGGGCTATTTACACACCCTCTGGTTGCCATAGCGACAAATAAACACATTTCAAAAGAGAAATATAGTCACCGCGCACCTTTGAATAATAAAGAACTATAACCTCGCACGCACTAGATAGACTGATTCATCTCGTGGCTTGTCAAACACATATATTAGCGGTGCGTTTCTCGAATGTTCAGAAGACGCGATGACTTCACTTCTGATCTGGAAGTAGTTATAGGCAGTAGTTTTTAATCAAAATTTAATTGTCAATTTTAATGAAAATTACTTCCATATGTAATATGAAATATGACATTTTGTGAAAACTCTGTACGTGATGGCGAAAAATGAATATTATTTTCGGAATCAGCTTGCAAAAATTACTATATCAATGATAAAATATTTTGAACAACAAAACCATCGCAGGCCTGTGTATAAACTACTACCGACATTGCGTAACAATCTGGTAAAGACGTTGGTACATGCCTTTCGAATAGTCCCTCTTGGTTCCGCAATGGTACAGCAGCCGTGACTTGTGAAGCATAGACTTCAGGCGAACCCGCAAAAACGAATATTTGAAAAATGTGTGGCAACGTGTAGCGAAATGCTCAGCAATGTCCGAAGTAGTTTATGTAAATGAACAGACATATAAACGGCTTAATGGACTGCATTCTGAACATTTCCGGAATTAGTAAATATTGTATAAAGGCCTGCAGTTTTGGTCCACTACATATATATATATATATATTGCAAATTGTTATTTTCTCATTTTTAAATCTATTAGTTTCTTAAAATCTCTCTCTCTCTCTCTCTCTCTCTCTCTTCTCTTTCCTTAACGTCATATACATATTAATAAACGGATTTCCAAATTAAATTAGTCCTCCCTTTCTCAAGATTCACTTTCTCTTTAGAAATTGTTTGTAAATAATTATTTCCATATTATCATCATTAAAACGCTAAATTAAAATTATTTCAAATTATTTATTTCACGTCAATTATCATAATTATGTTAATCATCATTTGCAGTGTCACTTTTGTCCCGCTTAGAATTGGCATACTTTGCATTTACATCTCAGCAAACGGAATGTCCACCCAAATGTGACATTTATGACGAAGAGCGAAAGAAGTATGAAAAGGAAGACATAGCTCCGCGTGTGCACACACACACACACACACACGTGTGCATATATATATATATATATGTGAAATGAAGAGAAGTAAAAGAGGAGAAAAAATGAGGAGAGTCAGATAGAGAGAGAGAGAGAGAGAGATCCCTTGATAAGGGACGGAAGCTCCACCCACAGCATCCAACCCTTTAAATTACGACACAAAACTTTTATTTTTTAAATTTTAATAAAAAAATATTTATTTCAGTTTTTATTTAAAAAAATAAAATATTTGTTTCGAGGAAACAGAATGGCGATCTTTATCTTTCCTATTTTCGCGTTGTTAAATATGCAATTACTGTTGCATAGAAGCTCCTCACAACATTTAGTTGTGATATATATTATATATATATATATATATATATATATATAGAGAGAGAGAGAGAGAGAGAGAGCTAGTTCATTGCTTTGGTTTGGAAATGTTAACAATTATCTTTCAACAAATTGAAGTTGTTTTCACGAATTAGAGATACGAAGGGATAATTTTTGTTTTTTTCTTATTAAACTGTTAAATATAAAAGATATTGAAAACTGTGTATGTGTGTGTGTGTGTGTGTCGCCTGATGCGAAACTGATAATAAATGCTTCTCCAAAGTATGAACTACAGTAGTTCGTAATCCTAAAACAAAATATGGCGAATATGAAATGGAAGCTAAGAGCGAATTCTATTGAGGGAGGCGATGAGGCTGCAGGAAAGATACACCAAGAAAAAATAAATAATTATCTATTGATGTAAAAAAAAGACGTTTTGCGAAGTGGAGTGGCTACGTCGTAGCCAATGTCGTAACTACGATTCCCGTTGATCAGCGAAGTTAAGCGACATTAGGTCTGGGTAGTAGTTGGATGGGAGACCGTCCTTCGCGTCCTATGTAGTGACGCGTGGTTCGGATTCTACGTACAGCCGCGTACAGCCGCGGGTCCGCTTCGTTGTATGACCTTAGATGTTGCGAATGAGGTTAAACAACCTCATCATTACATTGTGAAGTGGGAAGGGTAAAGGTGAGTCTGGTGGAATAAGGTGATGTGACCCAATGTTAATTGAGGATGGCAATGCGCGTGATAGATGGAAAAGGCCTTTACGGAGTTGGCATATAATACGTGATGTACTGCAGACGAAAAGGTGGGCAAATACAATGCAATTTCGGTCGAGTGTGAATCAAAAAAGAAATTAATCTTTCCTGTCAACCTATTTCCAAATTCTCTTTCAGTGCCATTGTTTGGCCCTTACGAGCTTGTGGACTTAATATAGCCTACAAAGCGAGTGCAACAGCATATCTTTACAGTTAATTTATTACTCGGTAAATAACTTTAGGTCTCGCAGAAACGTATCTTTAATTTTCAACATACAAATTATAACATTTGGTGAATTTGACTCGGAGAGAAAATTAATTTAAAATTATATTTTCTCCGAGTATTTGTATTTCAATGTTAATAAAATTCGAACTATTAACAAACCATTAATATAATACCAAGTACGTTTAAAGGTGTAAAAAAGTTAGTCTAAACTGAAAAATAACGTTAAAATAAGAGACTTATTTTTACCATAAGTTGAGTGATACGTTTGTATGATATGTTAAACATGTTTATAAGAAAGATAGATATTGAGAAGAATATGAACTTCTCTATATAACCGAGTCACGTGTCCGATTGATAACGCTTTCAGTTCTTAGTAATTTTAGGTTTTTTTGATCCTTGTTTGTATTATCAGAAAATTAGGTATTATGAAGTTATTTCTCATACGCGCTAATCTCTTTAAACTCTCTCATTATCAGTGGTTCTATAATGTACTACGAAAAATAATAATATAAATTGCGCAAAAATGCAACTTTTCTACAAATTCTTCGACATGTTTATATAGATATTGTTTAACTGTCGTAAAACAAACAATGATGGGGTCGTTTAACTTCTTTTGCAACATCTAAGGTCATATGACGGAGGAAATCTACGGATTTACGAAGGATCCGAACAACTGGTCGCTACATAATCTGGACGAGGAGAACAGTCCTCTATCTAAGTTCTAACCAGACCCAGACTATTTACTAAAATATTTAGCTTTGAAAAACGATCAATTCTATTTTTTTGGTTGGACGAAAAATATCGGGAACGTATATAATTATAAGGGTTAAATAACGGTGACATTATACTGTATAAGTTAATATCCGAACGTTTCCTGCATCAACAGACAGTACATGCGTTAAATATAAATTTCGTAAAGTGTAGGATGGAATTATACCTCTGAGGTTAAACATTTTTGCAATCTATTTAAATCTTTTGGAATATTTAAATAAAATAGGATCTCCCCATAAAAGTGTGTACCATTAATTCATTCGAAGTGCGAAAGAGAAAGACATTTAGCTTAACGAGATGAAATAGGATTATTTCTCATATCACGGAGAAAAATCTTTAGTTAAGACAGCTAAATATCTGGTTAACTATTAACCCACTAATTAGCTAAATGGTTAATCGATCTATACTTCGATTAGTCCAATTCTTGCGTGGTTGCGCGAAATATTTAAGTTTTTATGAAAACAATAAGCATTGTTAGCGAAACTACAGTACATTTGGACCTTTTCCAGTTTGTGTACCATTTTTCATATAATTTATTTTTGAGAATATTTTGTTAAAACTAACGAAAATATCACGACTTAACCTAACCAATTATCAAGGGCGTACAGTTGATCTATTATTAATTATAACATTGTTTGTTTCTGGAATAGTATTTACTATTTACTAATAGATCAACTGTACGCTCTTGATAATTGGTTAGGTTAAGTCGTGATATTTTCGTTAGTTTTAACAAAAATATTCTCAAAAATAAATTATATGAAAAACGGTACACAAACTGGAAAAGGTCCGTACATTTGCATTAACCTTACAGTATATATGTATAGTTTGATTAACTGTTTCGCATAGTGTGCAATTATTTACTTATTTTAACTATAGATTTTTCTTCGTCATTCACATTTCCATTCGTAGCCCAAAAGTGGAAGTGCTCAAAGTCGGAATTCCAAATTTGGGAAAGGGTAGTAAAAAAAATAAACCGGTGACTGCAACTGCGGGATCGAGCGAATGGTATTTCCTTTGAAAAATCAAATTTATTAGGGAAATCATATACAGTACGAATGCAGTGAAATGCATTATGCGGTGAAATGCATTATCAAAGAGACAAAGTAGGGCTTAAATGGCTGGAGAAGACAGTGCAGAAAGATCGCACGAAAAGAAGCTGCGTGAACCACGCAAAACACCTTTGTATGGAAACAGAAGTATGAGAAGCAAACGTACAAATTAAAAGGACTGCTTTAACATTATAATTTACTTTACACTTTTAAAGATATTTCTGAAAATTGAATAAAATAGAGCTGAAACAGTTGAATCGCAAATTAAATGGAAAACAGAACGGTGTAAAGAGCATTTGTGGATTTAAAAAGTATGAAAAGTTAAGAAAAAGGTGCTCGTGTGGTCAAAAGTACTTATATTGAAGTAACGTGTAGTATAGATACTGAAAAGTTAAAGGACGATAGAACTAAGAAAATGGTTTATTTTTATAGTGTTAGAATAAGAGAGAGAGAGAGAGAGAGAGAGAGAGAGAGAGAGAGAGAGGAAAATAAGAAAGAACTAAAAAGTGGAGTGAATATGATTTTGGAAGAGAATGAGTAATAGTTGTATTACATCTGATGTACGCTAATGTCTTTTTTTGCTCTTTAACTGAGTCAGAAAATGAACTATAAAAGGCGAGCAGATACTGTTAATGTGCGTGAAATAAGAATATTTAAAGTGAATATATATATGAAAAAAAAAATAAGGTTCTGTTTAAGGGAAATCAACATGCGATATGGTGATAAAGAAGAAATGTTGTACAGACGTTGACACAAAGGTTAATATCTGGAAATTAAGTGATGAAAAATATATATGAATGAAAGATATACACTGCATGAATATTTCAGAAAATGAAAGGAGAGTGAAACGAGGTAAACAAGTTTTGGGTGGAAAGAGATGATTGCGTGTAAATGAAAGGAGAAGAAGGTGTGTGAGTTAATTTCCTCATTATAGCTTGGATAAGAGACGGTATTTGACATCATAGTTTTCTTTCAGAAGAGTCAGCGGTTGAACTCTTTCAGAGAAACGACTGGCGTGAAGCGAATTGTCAAAGTAAGGAATGAAGGCGCTCGGAAAAGGCGTGGCCTAAAAAGTGACACCGAGTTAAAAAAAAAGAAAAAAGGTTGAAGGTCTGCAACAGTGCGAAGAGCGGGAGTAACATCTTTTTTTTTTTATTTTAGGAAAGGTGTATTGTAGAGACTGCGTATGTGTGTGAGAAGTACAGGAACGCCCATGGAAGGATGGGATTTATGAAAGCTTAATTTAAGTGTTGTAGTGACTACAACGTACTACTGCGACTTAAAAGATACGTAGAAAAAGAGTGAAATGGAAGCAGTTTATCAAACTGCTAAAGAATGGAGACTCGCCCCACTTTTCTCTTAAGAAGTAACTCTGGATTTGATTTTCAACAATGGGAATAGGACGAAGAAATCTATGTTTGGTTGGCTGTAATTGGATTGTGTCTTTCTGATCTGCGTGCACTTTATACGCCTTGTCCACTCCACCTTTCTTTATTATGTGTGTATTCATGCTATAAAGTATCGTCGTTAGGGCATGTTTATTTCGTTATAAACCACTATCTACTTTCTTTCAAACCAGCGTCCGTAGCTCAATGGGTAATACCGTTTTATAAGTGAAGTTAGGTGTTCGACTCCCGATAATACTCATAAAAATAATAGATGAATTAGGGCAATGGGCCGCATTAGTTGGCCTGAGCGCTGCTCTAATTTCTGGTCCTCTTTACCAATTATTACTTTTTTCAAGATAAAAGGAAAAAATTAATTTTCTGTAATTCTCAAACGCCCGAGGGCCTTTTCTGAGATTAAGTAAAATTGTCTGGCGTTAGCCGAAATAAAATCAGTAAAGTGCTGTTGGTCATTGAAGGGTTAATAGACGCTTGTTCAAGAGCTTATCAGTTAAAACAAATACGATTAGTTATAGGACTTTCAAAGGGCAGAAGTTCTGTCCACTGCACCGTTATCGCATCAACATTTGCTTTTCTCACTCCGACCATACAGATACAAATTGACAATTACAGAAAAATACTGTCTTTCACTCTTTCACACATACACGCACGTACACAAGCACACATATTTTTTTTTAATATATATAATTTTTGTGCATAAAGCTGCTCATTATCTTTGTCAAAGTGAGCGACAGTATAGGAGGGAAGAATTCAAGATAAGATTGATTCAAGATAAACGCAAGATAGCAAATTGAATTATTCGAAGTCGTAACTCTTTCACTTCCATTTATGAGCCTCTTCTGAAGGTAATTTTTGCAGTTTAGGGAATGTATTTAATTAAAGATACGATTCTTTATTTAATACGTTTCAGATACGCGCTGTATTCAATCTATATAAGGGTGTGAGAAGGATATACTCAGAATATTTTTGTAAATTTCCTAGTTGCTTTATATGAGTTAATTAAATTACTAGGTTTACAGAAAAAACGTCACATAATCATTTACTCATCCCAGAATTCTTCGTAATTCTTTGCGCATTCAACTAGTCAACTTTATGTATCTATATATCGGCCATTTTTTGGAGCGGCATCGGCCAAATTTAGCCGATTCTCTCACCGATTCTTTAAAATTTTAAAATTTTCGTTACAAAACCAAACCTATATTTATTGAAAATTATAGAAAATTAGGAGCTATTGAAGAATAGGGACCCTAGCCTTCTTTAGTTAGGTTTATAAGGCTAACTAACGAAAATATCACGACCTAACCTAACCAATCATTAGGTTAACTGTACGCCCTTGACGATTGGTTAGGTTAGGTCATGATATTTTCGTTAGTTAGCCTTATAAAGCTAACTAAAGAAGGCTGGGGTCCCTATTCTTCAATAGCTCCGAAAATTAACATAAAGAATTCTATTTGTGATCATTTATACTCATTTAAAAGTGTAATTGTATAAAATATATTTTACATTCACAAAAAAGGGAAAGCTTAATAAGTTAAGTTACCCATAAATTTACATTTTCTCTAACTAGCTAATCTCTAAATATTCTAAACTATTGTAATCTCCTACTCTATATTAATAATAATTCCATATTAAGTTGCACTTTATAATTTATATATTAAGCATCTTATTATGTTAACCTTATTTTAAGTATTTTAATAATTTTATAAACCCAAATTGCATATCCATTTTTTATTCAAATACGGGATCACCTGAAGATCAGGGCTCCCAGCCTTCTTTAGTTAGTTTTATAAGGCTAACTAACGAAAATATCACGACCTAACCTAACTAATCGTCAAGGGCGTACTGTTGACCTAACGCTTGGTTAGGTTAGGTCGTGATATTTTCGTTAGTTAGCATTATAAGGCTAACTAAAGAAGGCTGGGCGCCCTGATCTTCAGGTGATCCCAAATACGTCACCAGCAACTCGAAATTTTAATGAAAAATTTTGTTGTTGTTTACACTGTTGAAGAAAGAAAATACGTTCAACATAAGAAAAACCAATTACTTTAAATATTGATATTCAATTTATGAAACTAAAAATAAACCTATGTTATCATTTTACTGAGTAATTAAACTATTTACCATCACTTTAGTTACGGTGTATGAGCGACAAATTTTGGTACTGTATATTGTGGAGTGAGCTAAGAAAAAGCATTCAAACAAATTTGGAATATAAAAATAAGAAAATTGAAAGTTTTCATATTAGTTTAGAAAGATTTATGAAGGAAATCGATTTTTTAAAATCTAGGCAAAGAATCTGCATCGGCTAAATTTTGGAATCGGTACATTACTAATATATATAAATATATATATATAAATAAGAAAATATAAATATATATAAATATATAATTATTTCTCATACGCGCTACTCGCTTTAACTCTCGCGCATTATCAGTGGTTCTGTAATGTACTACGAAAAATAATAATATAAAGTGCGCAAAAATGCAACTTTTCTACAAATTCTTCGACATGTTTATATAGATATTGTTTAACTGTCGTTAAGTATTTCTTCTTCGTTAAGTATTTCTTCCACATACTACGAACTATATTAATATTTTGGATCTTTTCCTTTATGGCAACCCCAATTTCTTCTTTTCAGTTAATAACAATTTTTAGTTAGGTTAAGTCTTGATAGTTTCATTAGTTGACCTAACCGGGCATTCAATTAACTTAACTAGTCGAGTTGTGATAGTTTCGTTAAAACTAACGAAAATATCACGACTGAACATAACCAAAAATTGTTACTAACTGAAAAGAAAAAATTGGGGTTGCTATAAAGGAAAAGATCCAATATTTTTAATATTTTCCAGCATTAAAAATTAATATTGTCTTAATAATTAATTACAAAATACTTACTGTCAAAAAAGGTGTTATTTGTTTATTAATATACTCGTAACTTACAGTTATTAATATACACATTTTGAATATATATATATATATATATATATATATATATATATATATATATATATATATATATACACACACCCTAGTGTATAAATTATTTAATTTACGATAATCAGCGAATGGGTTTCCTTGTCATAGTACTCAAATGTTAATTATTAAATGCAGAATTCATCAAAAACTATAAAGACTTTGTGACGGTATTTGATAAAATTATACCGTATTGTCGATATTATAATCGTTATGCAAAATAATTCATTGTCATTTGTTATGGAAAATTTTAACTGAATTTCATGTATTTATTCAAGCATGGAAAAATCTATAAAAGAATTTCTGAAAAAAAGCAAAAAAAGCCAAAAAAAAAAAGAAAAAAAAAAAGCGAAAACTCGCAACATGTGAATATGGAATTAAGAGTTTTCGTTAACTTGAAATCACAAAATGAAAACTAATAATAATAATAATAATAATAATAATAATAATAATAATAATATAAAGAGTAAACAAGGAGTGTGCCTTTATAAAGTGTTTTCAGTCTGGCAGATAATTTCATGCAAACTTCAACTCGTTCCTATCGAGTGTAAATCAGTTGTGTTTTGGAATTAAACTAATATTTATTAGGATTTAATCTCCTTGAAGGGCTTGTCAATTAAGGGTTTAGAATCTATTGTTTATATTCGTCCTGCCAATCACGAGACTTTAATATCTTCATGTTGTGGTTTGGCCGCCCTCGATAATTCTACATTCTACATTTTACAATATATCTTTGGAATAATTTGGGTATTAGTTTTATAAATGATTCATATACTATGATGAGGTAAATACTGTAATAACTTGTATTATAATAATAATAATAATAATAATAATAATAATAATAATTCACATTTGACATTTTAAACACCTTCTCAATCATAATGGAGAATTTTTGTATTTATTTTAATGTTGTTTTTGTATAAGATGCGGTCAAAAAATAAATAAATAAATAAATAATATATATATATATATAAATAAATAATATATATATATATATATTATATATATATATATATATATATATATATATATATATATATATATATATATATATATGGATTGTTTGTTTATAAATTTCAATTGGGGTGTGCTGAATGACTGCATTTGTAACTATTTATGTGTTTTTACCATCTCAGTTCCCGCGATTGTGGGTTGGTCACTCACCGAGCATCTTGGAGAGGTCGGCGTTGTGCAAGTCGGGATTTTCGTCCGCTAGTTTCTTTCGTTCCACCTTCGCCCACACCATGAAGGCATTCATGGGCCGGCGAATGCGGGCTTCACGCCGCCCACGTTCACCCACGCCTCCACGCCCGCCGTCCCATCGGTGACCCACTACAGGGTAAGGGTCTGTACCCCTCGTGTGACCCACGTGATGGGGGCTGTGTCCCACCGCGTGATAGAGGAGACTCCCGTTGCTATTAGACCGGAATGGGCCACCAAACTGATGAAATACGTGGGCTCCGTTGCCATGCCACTAAATGGGGGTGACAAAAGGTGGGTAGGAGCCGTGGGCTCCCCATAGTCAGCGACCCCGGGTGAGGAGGAAGAGGGGGCGGAGAGGGTGAAATTACCCACCAGGCATTCCCCTGCGAAGAATCA
The DNA here is from genome assembly GCA_023014485.1 of Bathynomus jamesi. NCBI lineage: Eukaryota > Metazoa > Arthropoda > Malacostraca > Isopoda > Cirolanidae > Bathynomus > Bathynomus jamesi. The sequence continues at coordinate 82,500 of JAJOZX010008716.1, forward strand.
ATAAATACACAAATGACTAAATATACTACTACTACTACTAATAATAATAATAATAATAATAATATTAATAATAATAATATTAATAATAATAATAATATTAATAATAATAATAATAATAATAATAATAATAAATCTGTTTGGTTGAATGAAAATCTCACACGTATTTATAATACTTAAAATAAGTAATAAACGTTAAAGAATATCTTAGACTACTTTAATGTCTTTAAAAGCATCGAAACACTTTATCCAAATACTCTATCAACTCTTCCCAGACTTTTTGAAACACCTGATCAATTCTCTTCCATTGGGAACGCAACGAAGGAAAAAGATTCTCACGAATTAAAATTAGAGTTTTCTCGACAAATAATGAGTTAATTATAGATTTTACCCGACTTTATGTTAATTTAATATTATATAATGAGTTTTATATTCTATAATTCTATAATTATTTAAATAGGAATTAAGTTAGGTTGTGGTTGCATCGATTTGGTTGTTTAGGTGTTGGTATTAAAAGTATTTAAATCTTAAATGTATTTAATGGGGTATAAAGGTATCTAACGATATTTAATCGCGTTTAAGAGTATCTAATAGCGTGTAATAGTATTTAAGAGTATTTTAATGGTATAAATAGTATTTAAAAGAGTCTTTAATAGTATTTAAAAGTATCTGATGATATTTAATTGTGTTTAAAATAGGGGTAATTAACGAAGTACTTCAGTGATAAGAAACGTTATTTAATTATTTTATTATAATTTAATATTTCAGTCTTCGGACGTAAATATTTTTGTTTACTATTCAAAAGAACTTTATCAAGCGCTATTTATATTTATACTTAAATATTATCAATGTGTAACATCCATATAAAGAGAATACACGTACAATATAATATATATATATATATATATATATATATATATATATATATATATATATATATATATATATATATATATATCGTTGTTTTCGATTTATAACAACACTTCCAAAAATAAATTCATTTTTCCCCTTAAATTTAATTAAAATTCTATTGTAAAGTGTATTTTGATGGGTTTGAGAAATTGAGTTCACTGCGTAGGTTAAACGTCCCTCCTAAGACTGTATTTATTTGAAGATCCTTTATTCCATTACAGATCGCTGCGACCGTCTAAAATGACGTCCCTTGCGTTAATTGCACGAAAAACATCGTTTCAATTCTTGCCCACAAACATGCTTCACACTCATATTATTAAATGCTACATATTTCAGCGAATTCCTTTAAAAAAGCAAATAATAATACATATATATATATATATATATATATATATATATATATAAATTATCGTCAACGCTATTGAAAGTATGAAACCTCAAATGAGATAAAAATTAAATAGTTTTTGTTAAATGTCCAATCAATATATATATATATATATATATATATAATATATTATATATATATATATATTATACGTACCGTTATTCATTTGAATTTTGTACTTTATATCAATGTGAATTTGAAATTCCAGACGTGCTAAATTAAATTTTACATATTGTAAACGTCACACGAATCATGTGTAAGGTTTAAGTTACATATTCACTTATCACAATATCGAAAATTATGAGTACAACTTTTGCGTGTGTACAATTTCATATATCGGTCACTCGCTTTTGAAGATAAATAATATTTAGGAAATTTTAATGGAAGTAAAAATGGTTAATTATTATTATTAAAGATGTTTAGAACAAATCACTCTTAATCACTCTCATTGCGCGTTGTTTGAATATTCTTCTTTTAAAAGGTTGAGAACTAAGTCGAAAGAAAGATTCGCTTTAAATAACGACTATTTTAAAACCATCGCATTTCTGAAGGAACGAAGCGAAGCCTCGACTCGGCGCATGTGCGGAGACGATATTAACGTCACAGCGTCTAACGAGTGACTGGCTTTACAAAGCCTTACTTAGATCACCTGTAGTGGCTCTGTCTCACCTGCCTGGCAGCGCGGGACCCCACTCTCGTTATCGTACCGATTCGGGGGCGGGGGCGCTCGTTTGGGAAGGCCTTCCATTGAACCAACCAACCGCCAACGAAGTGGTAGGGCGAGGGTAGGGGGAGAGGTGGGGTTGGGGAGGGGGAGAAGGTGATACGAAAATGAATCCGACGGTGGAAAGTTGTGGCTGTTCCACGCCATTCATGTTCCAAAAGTCCTTTCCTCTTAAAAAGTCCTCAAACCTATTTACAATTCTTAACGACATCTTCGTCTCTCTGGAAATTATATATATATATATATATATATATATATATATATAAAGTAATTTTCTTTTTATTACGGCAAGGTTCAGCTAATCTTGATATTGTCCAGTTCAGCATATTTTGATGAATTGTAGAATAATTATTTGAAATATATTAATTTATTATGATTAAATATTAAAAACTGAAATATCTTAAAGTTGAAGTCTGGAGAGAGAGAGAGAGAGAGAGAGAGAGAGAGATAAAAACCACTTACATTGCATGTATACTGAAGAGGAAAAGAAATATACACAAAGAGATTGACTTAACAAAACAATGTTGATCTTCAAGGAACGTTTATTAAATGCTTATAATGGTTTTCGCATAAAGTGTATCGTGTATCATGAAAGAAATTGGTCGTCACTTCGAATACAGCAAAGGAAAAAGAATTAAAAGATACCAAACCTGAACGTCACTTTGGCTGGTCCCATAGAATATAGGAATATTTTTAATAATAATAATAATAATAATAATAATAATAATAATAATCTTTATTGAGGAAGGACACATTACATAAGATATACTGTACATTACATCCATATAAATTTATACAATGTTGACATTAACGTTTAATTTTGTATTTTTAGTAACAAGTAGTTTAATTATAGTATTCTTATCTGAATATGCCGTTGGGAAGCATGGCAGATTTTAGGTTTTAAGTGCAATAACCGCACTTATATATGATGGAAAAGGCGAAGGCAATAAAGTGGGAACTAGGTGATTGTGGAGCTCGAACGCGTTTCGCGTGGCTTCAGGGTCAGCACTCGTACCGATCATGCACGCCATCAGACGAGGCCAATATTTACGCTGTTTGACCAAGCTCCGACCAACTCTCTCGCCTTTATAGAGCGTATGAAAGTGCATATAGAGGTTAAACAAAGGAGAAAAATATCCAAGAAAAACCGCGAGGATCATTTTATGTTGTCGATTCAGCAAACTCCTTCCCTAATTTGTTGTTTATCCACTGGATCATTACTAGTTATTCACTGGGATCATTACTAGCAAGCATACAGGATTACATCGTGGCTGATGTCGTAACAACGCTTCCTGTCGATCAGCAAAGTTAAGCGACATTGGGTCTGGGTAGTAGTTGGATGTGAAACCGTCCTCCGACTCCAGATTATGTAACACGTGATTTGGATCCCACATAAAATTGTAGATCTTCGTCATATGACCTTAGATGTCGCGATGGAGGTTAAACAACATAAATTTTAGCAGTTTAGAATGAATATATATATATATATATATACACACAATATATATACTATATATATATATAATATATATTATTATATATAATATATATATATATATATATTATTTATTTACTTATTGTGAGAACTGTCACTTCATTGCTTGCCTTCAAAGAACACTTTATCATACTAAATTGTCGCATATCATCCTTGCAACATCTCCAACTGTGAAAGATTCTCTTCTACTGCGCAAAACATCATGCATATGGCTGTAAATTATTTCGCAACCAGTGCTCCGCAACCAATGCGAAACCAATGCGAAAATGCTCCGTTTAACAAATTCGAGGGTTGCCCTACCAAAGAATTTCGTAGCCACTTTCTTACGACGAAAGTCTATTTCAATCGTAAGCTCATCAGGAGACCGACAACTCGGGAACTGGTCTGTTCGAAATCCATACTTCAGTTTGTATTCGTCTGTTGGGCGTCTTTCAATCGGAAAAGACTTCGAAGATACGTCCATCTCAACTGTCTCTATCTTCGAATCGGCGTTGTCGTGACCAAACTCTGTCACTGGTATTCGCTCTTCATCAGGAACCTTTGGAATACTCGAACAACTGTCGAATTCTCTCGACTCGAACTCTCTCGATCTCTCGAACTCTCTCATTGCTCTTCGCTCGGGTGAACTAACTTTCGTAGAATCGAAACGTAACGTAGTCACTCGGGCCGAAGGGCGAATGAACACAGCGTTTTCCTAAAAACATTTATTAATTGATACTTTTCAATTACGGGTGCAGTTTTTGAATTAACTCTTAATTTAACTACGAGAGAGAGAGAGAGAGAGAGAGAGAGAGAGAGAGAGAGAGAGAGAGAGAGAGAATGAATGGACATAATAATATTAAATTCCGTTTACTACACCAGGACCAAAGTGAGAATGCCAAGAATAATAATAATAATAATAATAATAATGAGTGAGGATGGCCGGAAACTGGTACAGCTTTCAGGCCAATTAATGCGACCTATTGCGTTATTCCCGGATTATTATTACCAGCACCATCGGTAGTTCAACCCTCAACCTCAGCCTGTTCACTTCGCTTATAGAGAAGCTGCGTTACCCAATCAACTATACGGGCGCTGACACGGGAATGACACGCATTATGAAGAGACTTTAAAATCAGTTTGTTTTAACATTAAAGGTCTGATTAATTAAAAGGATTGTTGCGTTCGTTTGAGTGTCTGTCGGAGATGCGAATTTGGGGAGCGGAAATGACGTTGATATTTTGGTGCCTGAGAATTGGTCAGTCACTCTCTCAGAGTTTCGATATTACCTACAAATTTCAAGTAAAACTATCTGTAAATTTTACTTGCAGATAAGAATCCACCTAAATTTAATATCAAAGTTTTACGCTAATGTTCCAATAATTAAGTTATTAAGTGAATCAACCAAATCCAACATCAACTCAGAGGGAAAATGTAACGCGTTTAATGTTCTGTTATACTCGTAGTAACTTTATTATAAAGATGTTACATCATTATAAATATCTAAAAAAATATTGTTTAGAAACTGTGAAGCGAAGTTATTTTGAGAATTTGTTACAATTTTAAATAGATTCAGAATAAATTAGAAGTTATTTTCAGAAACATTTTTTTCCGAGGTGAGAGGAGGCCGTTGTTTAACCTTCATCGTAACAGCAAAGTCGTGTGACGGAGGGGACCTACTGCTCTAAGTGGAATCCAAACCACGGGTCGCTACTCACTTTTATTTACTGAAAGAGTTCCATGAATGATTTTTTACCATTTGAATTCACTAAACATCGTTTCTGATTTTAATAAGTTAAGCTAACAAATACTGTAATCTGGAATCGAGAGAAATGCACACATTTTTTCAAGGAATAGCAGAGCCAAGTTTCCATTCTAATCACAGTGTAGCCCTCCTTTTATAGCTTTCATGCGCAGAACTGTCTTAGATAGAATAGATAGATAGAATAACCTTTATTAATAATAATAAAATAAACAATTTTTTTTCAATTTACAATGACATGAATAATTGTGAAGCTCGACTATTTATTTTATTTAATTTAGCCCTTAAGCTTTAGGCTTTACTGGGCTCTTATTAAAAATAAGCAGCTAGTTGTTATAAATTAATAATAATAAATAAATAACTAAGTAAATAAGTATTATTAATAGTTAAAACATGTATTACAATATTAAACAATATTAATGGACAATATTAAACAATATTAGTGGATATTAATCCTAGATTTTCGTTAGTATGCCATTATTAATCGGGATTTCAACTTGGTTTTAAACAAATTTACATTCACAATATTTTTTATATCGGCATGCAAGTCATTCCATAGTTTCAATCCAATAAAAATGGGTAGTTTTTGAGATGAAGACAATCTAAATTGAGGTATAACAAGCTTTGATCTATTTCTGGTCTGATACGAGTGGATTTCTTGATGAGTCACAAAATATCTATTTACCCATTGCAAATTAATGATTTTGTTCTTACACTTGTAAATAAAAATAAAATGTGCCAGTTTGGTTATATCGTTGAGTTTTAGTAGGTTTAGCTCTTTAAATAATGCACTAAAGTGATCAAGGAAATTAGCATCAGATAATAACCTTATTGCTCGTTTTTGGATGACAAAGATACCATTTAATGCGTTGTTAGCGGAGTTTCCCCAAACAAGGTTGCAGTACGTTATATGAGGAAGAAGAAGAGTATGATAAAGAGTCAATAAAACTTGTTTAGGGACTACATTTCTAAGTTTAAACATTATAGCAACGCTCCTTGAAATCTTTTTCGCGATATAATTTACATGATCACTCCATTGCAAATTCTTATCGAGCATTACACCAAGAAATTTTGTTACAGTACACTCCTTTATGGCGATTTCATTAACATTAAGTTCATCAAGATAACATTTCTTTTATTAGTAAAAATCATGAAATTTGTTTTACTGGTATTTAGGAAGAGTTTATTGGTGGTCAACCATTTCATTACACTGATGAATTCTGAATGAAATATATTCTTAGCTGTATTAACATCTTTGCAAGAAAAAGAGACAGTTGTATCATCTGCAAACATTATGAAGTTCAGTATATCAGATGAACGTGGAAAGTCATTTATATAATAAAAATAACAGTGGACCCAGAACTGAGCCCTGTGGCACACCATGTTTGACAAGCGATTTAGTTGAGCAAACCTTATTTACAGTTTGTGACGTCTTTCTGTTTAAACAATCGTTGGAAACGAAAACTTGTCCAGTGGCTAAAGAAAAACTGCTTCTCTGTTACCGCCATGAACAAGATTTTTTCAATACTGTGACCGTAAAAGTATTCACACTTGGGATTATTGTAGGTCATAGTAAGTGGTCCATTGGCATGCAAGTTTAGGGATTGTTGCTTTATCTGTTGATGAATTTAGACAGTGTTTACACTGTCATGATGCCATATTTGCGTTGGCATGCCCTTACAGAATAAAAGTTGATAATATTTTGTTTGTATGTTTTGTCAGAGTTAGGCTTAGTATATATATCGAATATGCATACACTTTCACAATGAGTTTTCATCTAACATCATTATAAATAATTGTTAATTTATTAAAGTTTTTAACATACTTAAAAACTAATTATTTTCTTTGTCTTGAGCTGCATAAACCTGTCTCTAAAGTGAGAAGTCCAAAACTTGTTCATTAACGGATTTCTTATTTCGACTTCACAAGTTTTCATTTTTCACGGATTCATTAATTTGAACCATTTTAAAAGGAATTGAACCAATTTAAAAGGAAAACAATCAACCACCGGTTGTTGGTCAGAATTTATTGATTGTGACCAGCACTGACATAGGACACCAGACACTTCAATATCGATCAGGCAAATATTTTGCTGGTGACTATTTATTACTGTTACGCGCAAACGACCGATCGCGTGCACAATCGATGGATTCATCGTTCGCGCCGCACACATTTGAACACTTCTCAGTGTTGAGAAGTGTTCACATTTTCTTAATATTTTATCTTGAACATAATTAAGCAATAATAATGATTAAAAACATTTATCAAAAGTTCCGTAAAATAAAATAACAGTTTATATTGGGATTGGTTTTACAAGAAGACACTCCAAAGGACTAACCTAACCTAGTGTAACCTAACCAATATTAACCTAACCTAGCGTAACCTATCGATAGATAAACATACCACTATGATTTGAACATTTCTAAAACACTGAGCAGTGTTCAAATGTGTGCGCGAACGATGTCTCGATCGATTGCGCAGAGCGATCGATCGTTTGCGCGTAACATTACCACCAATTAATTCATAAAATTTATAAACTTGCTTGTATTTGGAAAGGATAAATACTCGCGACTGACGAGACAAGTTCGCGAGAAGTCAACAAAATTTTGACAAATTCGCGAAATGTCGACAAAACTTTTTAGAGTGAAAAACTTCTCAACAAAAGTGTTTGGACCTCCTACAACAAAGACGACGAAACATAAAATGATCTGATATAACCTAACCCAATTTAACCTAATCTAATCTAATCGAACTAAACTTAACCAAGCTTTACCTAACCTAATTATACTTATCCCAGCATTTACACGGAATACTATTGAAAGTTTCGGAAACGATAAAATTAAGGTAAACTCTTTCTCGACGCCATTTACAGTAGAAGAAAATTCTAGTGATTATTTCGTTTGAAGTGAAAATAATTGAGGGGTCGCGCGTCTTAAGGTACCTAAGCGCCACAGGCGAAAACGTGTTTTTGATGGATATCACTAGTTTCACCCTTCCTCTATCGCGTGGTTTGGGTTATAATGACCTTACGACACTAGAAGTATGGTTGAAAACCTTATGAAGCGAACTACTTTTTTCACCTCTATCGCTCGGTCTCTGGGTGGCGGGAACAGCAGCAGGAGCGTGAGCCAATGAAAACATGCCAGCCACGCCGCTCTGCTTTCTGATTGGCCACCCGCTCCACGCGCCGAGAGGGACACGACACAAACATCCCGCCAGTACCTTAAGACTCGCGTTGCTGTTAGCGGGCGTCCTGTGTTCGTGCTCATAGCTGAATATTGCGTGGATTATTCTATTCACCCGGCTTCTAACTATTATCAACGTGTGCAGCAATGTCTCACCGTGCTAGTGATAGTGATGAAAAATCAATGGAATCATTCTGTGCCAGAAATCGCACCCAAAGTTCGGCATAATAAGAAAATCAAACAATTAAAAAAAATATATACCGTATTTGTCGGCTTATAAGACGCACTTTTTTCCTTATAAATACCTTAAAAAATCGCCCTGCGTCTTAGAAGCCGAAAGTGGCAATACAGCCATGGGCGCCCGCAGGATTTTTTCCAAGGGGGGGCAAAATTTAATGTATTAATAGGTAGGGACCGGAGCAAGAAAAAACTTTTGACCCCTTAGGAACCAGCAGGTTAATTCTAAGCAAGTTTAGTGTTGCATTTTCTGTAATGGAAATGCAAATAATATTGTATATACATACAATGCACATGATAACAATCATTTATTTTATTTATAACAGAAACATGATAGAATGAAGAAAAAAGCACACTGAAGTAAATGTTGTACCTAATTTGAAAACGGTGTTTCGAGCATCACCTACACTGCTCATTTGAATAGGAATTGTAGTCGTCTGCGGTCACTACCAAAATTATGAACAACCTTTTCCATAAAATCAGTTTTGTTGGAGTTGATTTCTCCCGGTGAACAAATAAAAAGGTAGCAACCTTTTATCATGCACACAAATAAAATTTTTCACCCTTTAGGAGGCAGTTGGATACTTTTCAGCAAGTTTAGGATAAATATTTTCTTAGAAAATATTTAATATATTTTCTTGGCATTTCCAGGGGGGGGGGGGCAAGCGCCCCCCCCTTGCCCCTACCTGCGGGCGCCCATGAATACAGCACATCAATTAATTAATTGATTAATAACAAATAATAAGAGTAATAATCATATTATCTTTCTTTATTGGCTTTTGGGTTTTCTTTTTATTGAATTTTACATATCTATGGTATTAACAATAAAGAGTGCATCAAAACTTTTTTCTTGAATTTACCTTTCCAAAATTAAGGTGCGTCTTTCACGGCGCAGCGTCTTGTAAGCCGTCAAATACGGTATATAAAATATAAAATATGAAAATCTATTCCAAAAACTCATCAACATCTTCATTAGCATAATTAGAATGCTAATTTAGCCAAAAATGAACGTTCTAGCTCAATTAATAACAGAGATACTGTTGCGAGAATATGCTGAACTTTGGAGGCGATTTCTGGCGAATTTTAATTTTGGCGCTTAGGTACCTTAAAACGCGGGACCTTTCCACGAAGAGTGACACTTTCTCATATACTGTATGTGAGACTAAGAATCTTCACTTGTTTGGTTTTTGAAATGTATATGCATACACCACATTACACACACACACACACACACACACATTTTATATATATATATATATATATATAATATATATATATATATATATATATATATATATATATATGATACACACAGACCGTGCATGGAACAAGGAACTCTTCTAGGAAAATTAAATCCACTATAGTCCGAATAAGTAATGGTAAATGACAAATACTATAGTTTTTTCTTTTCCATGATGCTAGCCACGTGGGCAACGGGTCACTCGCAAAGAGGTCCCAAAAATATAGCTTCCCTCACCAGCTATCTGCAAAGCAGATAAGATCCAGCTTTGGGACAGGATCTAGGGTAAAGCAGTCTAGCCCAGCTACATTTAGAACCTCAATATAAGCAAAAGACTCGCTGCCTTCCCATCATGAAACGGACATGTCATGTGCCTTGAAAAGTGGACACTCAATTCTACCAGTTGAGGTTTAAGTTTTGGTTTTTGGCTAAAAATATAATAGTTACCCCTTTTTCTTTGATGTATTCAGTCTGACGTGAAGGCAGCGAGTCTTTTGCTTATATTGAGGTTCTAAATGTAGCTGGGCTAGGCTGCTTTAAACCCTAGATCCTGTCCCAAAGCTGGATCCTATCTGCTTTGCAGATAGCTGGTGATGGAAGCTATATTTTTGGGACCTCTTTGCGAGTGACCCGTTGCCCACGTCGGGCTAGCATCATGAAAAAGAAAAACTATAGTATTTGTCATTTACCATTACTTATTCGGACTATAGTGGATTTAATTTTCCTAGAAGAGTTCCTTGTTCCATGCATGGTCTGTGTGTATTATAAAAAAACCTCAGGGAACCATTCTGAGTTCATTCCCATATATATATATATATATATATATATATATATATATATATATTAGAATGTACATTCATATATTTTGTAAATAACTTTAATAATACTTAGGGAACTTATAAAATTGACTATATCTTGTTAAAATATCTTTGTCCTTTTATCAGTACTTGTTAATGATCCGTTAATTGCTTTTAACTTTTTTGTCTGCGATGTACACACACACAACACACACACACACATATACACACACACACACAACACACACACACTCCCTCTCTCTCTCTCTCTCTCTATATATAATATATATATATATATATTCTGCCTTTTGCCTCCTCCTTTCCTTCCTTCATTACATCAAAGATCTTGCAATCACTTTTAATTTTTTCCTTGGGAGAGGTGAGGTGTAATATATATATATATATATATATATATTATATATATATATATTACACATGAAAAACGTGATTTTGCATAATATAATTAAAGCTATCGATGACGTAACGCTCCTTTTTTATGGACAAACAAATTTAAAGTCAGAAATTGGAAATTTTATGTATTTTACATTTAAATTTTAATGTTTCTTTGATTCCAATGATGATCGTTTGTCCGTATATGTTAATGCAAAATTTGTTAAGTTTTTAAGAAAAACTTGGATTTAACATCTAAAGTTAACTTGCAATAATAAAGTTGTATTTTATATACATAAGGTGCAAATATTTATAATTTTTTATAATGTTAACTAGAAATAATAACATGATACAGGCACAAAAAATCGCGTATATTCTACAGTCTAGCAATTCTCGTACCTTCTTTCTAGTAAGGGTAAGTAATTAGTTTTAGTGCAGTTTGAGAAATATTAGTTGTAAAGTCATTTCATTTTAGAGAAATCTCAAGTGATTCATTATATTGCATTTAGAATAAAAATCTGTGATCAGGTTTGGAAAATATGGCGAGTGTGTCTGTTGAACTTTTAAACTTTAAAAATAAAGCCTCAGTTGTATCAGAATTAACATTGTCCCTTCCTTTTTAGGATTATAGTTAATTAAAATAATGTAAGATATAAACCATACTTCTTAAATTTTAGGCTCAAGCTTGACAAAACAAAAAAAAAAAGCTAAAATTTCTGTGGACTGAACAACCAACATGAATAACAAATTTTGCAAAATGGTCTATAAAAATTTTTGTGTGTACGAGTCTTAATTATTGATGCGAATTTTGGATCACCTGAAGATCAAGCCCCCAGCCTTCTTTAGTTAGCTTTATAAGACTAACTAACGAAAATATCACGACCTAACCTAACCAATCGTAAAGGGCGTACAGGACCTAACGATTGGTTAGGTTAGGTCGTGATATTTTCGTTAGTTAGCCTTACAAGGCTAACTAAAGAAGGCTGGGGGCTCTGATCTTCAGGTGATCCCGAATTTTTATACCACATTTTTATCTTAGCCTATCTAGACCTAATGACTAACTTACCATAGTCTCATTTAGCTGTTTTCATAGTTTTAAGTTAGTAATTAATAATTATTCGTATTTACTTGCATTTCGAAAAATATAATTCTTGAAACTGACAAAATATAAACCCAAAAAAAGAAAAAAAGTCTAGGTTGGACTTAATTTTCAATAATTAACTAGCGTTGATTATTTTTTTTAAATCGCGATAGAAAACCATACAGACTTTCACCAAACACCATTCCATACTCTTTACTTGTTTTCATCAATTTTTTTTTTATAATTAATGAAATAGACCAGGGGTTCCCAAATTGGTGTTCCGCGGAACACAATTTGGGAAACCCCTGAAATAGACTATCGAAAACCTTACCTTGTTCATAACGGTTAACTGGAAAATGTTTTAAGTCAATTCTTTTTGATCATATAGATTTTAAGCAAATTTTAGAGAATCCTTTCACTCTTATTTTTTTTTTCATTTACAATACAAGATTACGCCCCCTACCCCTTGATGAATTCTTCTGTTATTTATCTTTTAACTCGTCCTCGCTGTGAGCAAAGAACGTACGTCGGTTCAATTGCTTGGCTGCTTATTGCTGAAGGTCCGGATCTGCGTGTATTTGGGCAATTCAGTCATGAAACAGGCCCTGACCTAAATAAAAAAAGATGCTCATTCCACACTGCAAACACAAATAAGGGTAATATGTAGTTTGAGGCCAATTATTTTTCGGCAAAGCCCTGATCCCTGATTGGGCTGAAGATGGTGATGCGAGAAATTACTAACCAATCTTGAACGACCACCTAACATAGCGTACGCCTACTCGGGCATAATATTCACCCTGATTGGTACAAGCATGAAATGGACGGAATTTCGGCTTTATCAAAAATCTGGTGGCCCCCAAACCATATATTAGCCAAAATAAGTTTCAGCGATTTGAAAATTTTACCCGCTTACCCTTCACTCTCCCCCTTACGCATTTTTGTATCACAAAAACATGCAGCCTACTCTCAGAAAACTGCATCCTCAGTTTCATCTTAAGTAAATTAGCCCATCAACTAATTTGTACATATATATTTAAAAAATAAATAAATTTTACCAAACTCTACAACAGTCTCAAAGTGGTTGGTTATATTCTGCTGAAAACGGCAGAATTTGGAACTACTATTACTACTACTACTAATATTACTACTACTACTACTACTGCTACTAATATTACTACTACTGCTACTACTTTTTCATGTTAATATTCCTTACTTTAGGCTTTGTAGCTGCTATTTTCACTTTAAAAACTCTAATTCTTCTGATGGGCTTTTCGACAATTCTAGAAGAATGTTTATAAGGAGACGTGACCACAAACAGTTCAAGTAGGGGAGTCTCGCTAACACCCTCAAACGTGGAGGTGGATCTATAATCAACTTTGGGTGCCTCTCTGCTAATAGACTTGGCGATATTGTGAAAATTGATAGAATAAAGAAAAGGGAGTAGTATTACAACAGCTTGAACAGACATGCCCTGCCCAGCGCACTTCTTCTAATTGGACAAAACTTTGAATTTGTGCTTGATAATGACCCCCAAAATACAGCCAAACTAAACGAACCATCTGGTAAAACTAAAAAAAGAAGGTTACTGGAGTGCTAAATACAGTATATGATAGTGGACACTTGAAAGCCTTGACCTTAATTCCACCGAAAACAAATGAACATATCTGAAAACAAATGAGGGGTCGCGCGTCTTAAGATACCTAAGCGCCACCACAGGCGAAAACGTGTTTTTGATGGATATCACTATTTTCACCCTTCCTCTATCGCGTGGTTTGGGTTATAATGACCTTACGACACTAGAAGTATGGTTGAAAACCTTATGAAGCGAACTACTTTTTTCATCTCTATCGCCAGCCAAAAGTTCACCCAAAGTTCGACATAAGAAAATCAAAAAATTAAAAAATATATATATAAAATATGAAAATCTATTCCAAAAACTCATCAACATCTTCATTAGCATACTTAGAACTCTAATTTAGCCAAAAATGAACGTTCTAGCTCAATTAATAACAGAGATACTATTGCGAGAATATTGCTGAACTTTGGAGGCGATTTCTGGCGAATTTTAATTTTGGCGCCTAGGTACCTCAAGACGCGGGACCCCTCAAATATAGCCAAGGAAAAACCAAGAAACCTAACATTATCATGAAGTGTTCTATCAAGGATTTGTGGTAAAATTTCCGAAGTTTTAGAAAAATGTATGTTTTCGGTGCCAAGCAGTTGTTCTGACATTATTAAGGCGAGCAGCGAATATAGGAAATATTGATTATATATTTTATTTATTACTTTAAATTTAATTTGTAGCAATTTCATTTCCTTTTGTTCCTGCTACTTCTAAAGAGGCCCAGAACATTACTGGTAAATTGAAAAATACTTACAACAACATTCATAACACTTCGGTGCCTATACAGAAACTTTTCAAAGATAAAATACTGTATCAGTAACTCTGGCAAAAATTATCAACCTAAGTACTATCAAAGGTTTATTTCTATCAATGCTAAAATGGTTATGTAATATCCTTATACAAGGGCGGTGATCTTACACTAGCAACAAATTATAAACCAGTCTGTTAATTATATGTTTAATAAAATTTTTTAAAATTTTTTAAAAATAGGACATATCATTATTTAGAATCATATAACTTATTATCGCCTCATCAATACGGCTATAAAACAAAAATGGCTATTTTAAACCATGTGGAAAGTGCCAATGTCGCTAAAGAGAAAGAAATAATGATCATCTTTATAAATTTGAGCAAGTTTTTTGAAATGATAAACCATAATATGCTACTTAACTGTATTGCTATGGCTCAGAGGAGCTATAAGCGATTAGTTTTAAAAGTTTCTGTCAGTAGATATCAATTTGTATAAGTAAATATATTTGTTCAACTAAATTGACTGTAAACATGGGTTACTCATGACCTCCCGCGTTCTTCTGATATTCTTAAATTTATAATATCATATTTGTAGACATACAGTTGTGTTATTTTCTTGTAAGATGTCAATGCAAAGAAGATTATACATACAGGATGTCCCAGAAGTCTGGACCCATAGGAAAAATAGACATTATACTTATTTTTAAAGTGAAACAAGCACATTTCCAATGTCAGTTTTACATATTTCAGGAAAGAAAATACCCTGATAACTCAGTATACCAATCAAGAAAAGTGGGAGCTATTTAAGATAGGGACCCCAGCCTTCTTTAGTACTTTATATATTTTCGTTAGTTTTAACGAAAATATTCTGTCTGTCAAAATTAGTGGGGAGGAGAAAACCTACAAGTACCATATTATTTATAACTATAAGAGACGAATGAGCACCGACATCTTTGGTATAGGTGAAATTAAGTTGCGTTACAGATATAGTTGTCTATAAACTTTATACAGTTACTGGTACCTTTATAATTACATTACACTTAAAACAATGCAATTGTTGTCTTCACAATAAAAAAAATGTTCGAGATAAGGAAATAAGTTTTATGCTAAACGTAGTTTTTTCTTATTTATTTTTTAATTAATAAATGTAATATCAATTCACTCATTCCAACTATTATATATTACTTGAAATTGCAGATATTTTAAGTTTTTTAGTGCAGTTTGTATAGAGTCAACTTGGAGTGATATGAATACATTTCATTGTCTTGAGGAAGAAAACAAACTCGCGGTTCTTCTCCTGATGACTCGTACACCCGATCTATAAGCAACATGCAGTACCGTCTGCAACACAAAATACGACAAACGCACATAAAAGGATTTAGATTGGACAGCTCATTGGAATATAGTATATCAAAGAATTGGTTTTTCAATGTTGACGACCCAGGTACGAAAGCCGAACTGATATAATGACCTTTTACTCGATAGTGATGTTGCTGGCTGTTCATAATTTGTTTAGGGGTATGGTAAAGCATTGCTTCGTACAACTTTCTAAGACTTCATTTGTGAAAGCCATCTGTGTCCCTCAGTGTTAATTATATATTCTTGGAAGTTTAAATTTCATTATAAATAACAAAAGCAGTCTCATTCTGAGGATATTATACAGCAGAGCTTTCGAAAGATCTCTTATCATCTTCATTGCAATAACGAAATTATTAAGAAGTTTGAAAATTATGAATAAAATAATTATAAATATTTTAAAATTAATATTACTTAATTTAAAGTTAGAATAATTTAAAAAATACGAGAATAATATAAATAAGTATTAAAAAATATGTTGTAAAATATTTAAAATATGGAAACGTATGTTCTCGTTTTCAAGTTTGGATTAAGATCGTTGTTTTCCCTTCGCAAATTATTTTTTAAAGTTATTACTATTTATAAGATGATCCTCATGCATGGTTTTTTTATATTAAAATGTAGGGTATACAGTTACACAGATAGCGCGTCGATCCCCTGTCGTACGGAGGTCAGGCTCGTGGCCTAGAATTAGCTTGGTGAAGGAGAGAATTATATTATTTTGTTGAGCTCTCTACCTCACACACACACACACACACCTCATTTTCTCTTCCTCACTGAATTTCGGGTATCTGGGACGAGTGACAGCAACCCCTTTTCTGTATCCTCCTACTTTCTCTATATTCAATTTCACTCCAAAGGTGGATGTTGCGTATATGTACGCAATGACCTAACTTGCTCTCGCGTTCCTGAACTTGAATCCTCCGAATTCTACACCCTCTGGCTTACATGCCAATCTCAAATTCAAATTCAAATTCAAACCTAATTCTACTGACTATCCAAAATTCATTGACTATCTCACTTCCAAAGTGGAATATATTCTATCCCACTCTCCTTTTGCTGAAATCTCCATTTTAGGTGATTTCAACGTTCACCACCTTTGGCTTTCCTGTCATTTCACCAACACCCCTGGTAAACTAGCTCACAACTTTTCTGTCTTGAATGACCTAGAGCAGACTGTACAGCCCCATACCCGTATCCCCGATTGCCTTGGAGATAAGCCCAACATTCTGGATCTGTTTCTCACCTCTCATCCTTCTTACTCTATCAAATTTTTTTTCTTCGTTGGGCTCCTTCGATCTCAATCTTATATCTGTTTCCTGTCCTATTGCTCCAATTCGGCCTTTGGATCCTCCCAAGAAGAGGCGCCTTTGGCACTTCAGCGCCGCTGGTTGGGAGGCCCTGAGGCAATAGTTATCTTAGTTCCCATGGAATGATTACTGCCTCCGTGGTTGGGGCCTCTCCGAGTGTGCTGAGTGCATCATGGAGGTGATTCTTTCGGGCATGGAGGTGTATATTCCATATTGTATTCCTACTACTAATGCAAAAAAAAACTTTGGTTTAACTTTGCTTATCCTAGTGCTAGCCGCAACAGAGAGGAGGCTTTCAAAAAGTACAGTCACCATCCATCCAACTCCTATCTCTCACTTATCTTATATTTCTGCCCGGAATCTTGCAAAATCTGTTCTTCGACTCGCCAAAACTTCGTTCATCAGACAAAAATATGAAGACCTATCCAATTTTAATTCTTTTTGCTCTTTCTGGCATCTAGCCAAGAACCTCTCCAACAATTTTACTTCTTCTTTCCCTCCTCTTTTCTATTCCGACGGATCAGTTGCCGTCTCTTCTCCCAATAAAGCTGAACTCTTCACTCAAACTTTCGCCTACAGTTCAACCTTGAACGATTTCGGTGCTGTTCCTCCATCTCCTCCTCCCACCGACTTAATTATGTCTGAAATTAGAATCTCCTCCAAAGATGTTCTTTCTGCCTTATCTGGGCTCAACTCTAGGAAGACTTACGGTCCTGATGGTGTTCCTTTTGTTGTTCTAACGAACTGTGCTTCTGTGCTGACACCCTGCCTAAGCAAACTCTATCGTTTTTGTCTTTCATCTGGTACTTTTCCTTCCTGCTGGAAGTTCGCTTTCATTCAGCCAGTCCCAAAGAAGGGTGACTGCTCTTAACTCTCCAACTATCGTCCAATTGTTTTGATTTCTTGCTTTTCTAAAGTTTTTGAATCTATCCTTAATAGGAAGATTATTAAGCACCTCTCTTCTTGCAAACATCTCTCTCCTCACGAACATGAGGCATGTAGCAATACCAGTTCCACTTTCTGGAGCTATTGAAGAATAGGGACCCCAGCCTTCTTTAGTTAGGCTTATAAGGCTAACTAGCGAAAATATCACGACCTAACCTAACCAATCGTTAGGTTAACTGTACGCTCTTGACGATTGGTTAGGTTAGGTCATGATATTTTCGTTAGTTAGCCTTATAAAGCTAACTAAAGAAGGCTGGGGTCCCTATTCTTCAATAGCTCCAAAAATATCACGACTTAACCTAACCAATTATCAAGGGCGTACAGTTGATCTATTAGTAAATAGTAAATACTATTCCAGAAACAAACAATGTTATAATTATGATAATAATAGATCAACTGTACGCCCTTGATAATTGGTTAGATTAAGTGGTGATATTTTCGTTAGTTTTAACGAAAATATTCTGTCAAAATTGGTGGAAGGGAGATAACCTACAAGTACCAGTAATACAAATAGAGTAATTATTTTTTGTAAACAAAGTACAGGACAAGTCTTCTTGACTAATATGTGAAATTTATTAAGTATACAAGGCCAAAAAACTTCTTACTATCTTACCGAAGGAACTTCTTAATTGGAAAAAGATTCAGTTATTAACATTAAAACATTAAAAAACTGTTAATAATCCGCTGAACTTAAACCAACACTTTAACATAGCATAACATAATATTCCGAAACGTTACGAAAGATAACGTTGAAAACTATGTTTTATATAGTGTGGAAATGATTATAAAGCAATAAATAATGATAAAGCTTAGGCCAACGTACGTTACGAACGAATATGACCACAAATATGACCTTGGAATTTTTGTATCACGTAGGGTTCTTGAGAAAACTGCGAATTAAGTTTTACCCAAACGTATACAAAACTGTATGTTGTTTTTGTATAGGATGTGCTCTAACATTATATTAACCATGCCTAAAATCTCTTTGTCGACGACTTGCGTTTATAGGCGACATTTGGGGCTTCCCTGATTAATGTCCAGCAGCAGTCAGCCAGCATCGTTGGGTCCCACCCGCCTTGGTACCGTTTTTCCATTGTGGAACTGTCCTGGTGAAATCTTTTCCCATGTTCGTCACTAGTTACCAAGGTTGATTGGAAAGAATCCAAATGGGAGTGCATGAAATGTACCTTTAAAGACATATTGCACTTCATTAACCTAAACACTTCAAGCATCTCTTCAACCAACTGCACATAGTTCGGTGCCTTGTTCTTACCTAAGAAGTTCTTGACGACTGCTTTAAAAGGCTTCCCATGCAATCCTCTCAGTTCCGTCTAAGACAGTGGTTCTCAACCTGTTTTGTATGGTTACTTAAAACCAATTCTAACCCACCCCCATTACCCTAATGATCCTAATCATTAGATATTATTTCTTTGTAACTTTTCAATTATCACATATTATTTTTTTATAATTTCTGGATCGCGTGTCATTATCCCACAAAGTAGTTTTCATTACCCCAGTTGGGTAATTTACCCATCGTTGAGAACCAATGGTCTAGGTACAGGGGTGGGCAACCTTTTTAAGTGAGCGTGCCAAAATCGTCAAATCTTTGATGCAAAATTTTCTCACGTGCCAACCGAAATTTTGGGGAACATATTATTATTTGGTGCCTTTTAAGTATTGGGAGAACCTTTTCAAATAATCAAAAATTACACTGGAGGGGTAAAATCAAAGAATATTGTAAGAGTGATTATTGTAAGTCATGTAAGATTGAATAAATGTAAAATTTAGTGACGGAATTTTTACTTGAAGGTCGTTCTACCCTGTTGATAGCGTGGATATTTTTTATTAGCCTTTAAGTGTAATTATAGCTGCCATATACAGCCACACAATTTAAAAACGCAATTTTTAACATCAGCAAAAGAGTAAACAATAATTCTGATTTTTTTTGTTTTTTATATATCAGATCAATCAGCCATAAGTTTTTTCAAGTTTTCCCAATACATTACAGTGCCCAATCTCATAATCGTTTTACTTGACTAAAGCACATTGAAAGAAAATAAAATTAGATATTCTTTTAGTGATTCTTAATCCCTTATGAATAATACATAAAAATTACAGAGAAAATAAAAATGTTATTTTACCTACATAATATATTAAACAGAAGTTAATCTTTACCATTTTTTAGCAGAAAACATTAAGTTAAAATATAAAACTCAGCGAAGAATTTGGATATTTATTTATTTAATTTTTTTAAAGGTGAGGCAGGGGAATCGCGTGCCGGAAAAAAGTCGTTGGCGTGCCACGTTTGGCACGCGTGCCAAGGGTTCCCCACCCCTCTAGGACTTCATCAAAAAGGCTGACATTCATAAATTCTCTAATCCGTGGACCAACAAAAACACTTTTTATCTTCGCCTCACTTATTCGCGGAAACTTCTGTTTTAAGTATCGAAATCTTTCACCTTCCTTGTTCATCGCTTTCACGAAGTTTTCATTAGTCCGAGCATAGGCGTAGGAGGCGGAGGATCAGGGGAGGTCAGTTGACCCCCCAAATTCAGCCAGACTGAATTTTTTTGGCCAATTACACCCGAAAATTGGCCAAAAGCCCAGTACACATTTTCAGTCTCCACGATTTCACCCGAAACTTTTTATGATTTTCATATAGGATATCATCTCTTTGCCCGAAATGCATGTCTTCAGATCTTGAACCATCACTAATTTACAAAACGGCAGTATTTAAGTACCCCATTTGATATAACTTGTTACAACTTACTATACTGTTGTAACTTGTTTGGTGCTCAGTCTTTGTACAGTTGTGTATACCTACAAATAGTGTTCAATAAAAATATGACTTAAAAATCGATTTTCGGTTTCGCTTATTGTTTTCGGGTAAAACTTGTTCCCCCCCCTCGTACAAAATCGGGTCCGAGCTCAATGTGAAGAGGTGGTAGGTATAACTTCTTGGGATCAATCAGTTGTTTATGTGCGACGTTCCTTTGCCCAGGGACTAAAGCTTAACGACGTGGCCACTCCTTAATGGCATAATAAGAATCTCTGGCCCGACTATCCCACTCACAAAGAGAGCAGCAGTACTTTGTATATCCCAGCTGCATGCTAAGAGAAGCACTACGACTTTTAAGTCGCTATGCCAGTTGTACTTAGTGTAACTAACTAACTATGTAATTCAAAATGAACTCCATAATTTCATATGACTTTCATATGAACAGCATGTCCGACGGGAATTGATGGATTAACTCTGCTTGACTCTTAGATAAGCTTAAGTCCCTGACGAGGTCATTTAACCCAGCTTGTGTAATTAAGTGAGGCTCAGGTGGTTGAAAATCTGGGTCCATGTCTTGATCCATTTCCAAGGGTCGTCTATGTTCCAATTCCAAGGCTCGTCTAAGTTCTAATTCCAAGGCTTGTCTATGTTCCATTTCCAAGGCTCGTCTGGGGTTTCATCTTCTAAGGTCCACGTCTCTGGCCGCTCTGATATAGGAAGACTTTCACCGTGTGGCACCGGTCTTATTGCTGATGGAAGATTTGGATATTCAATCGATTTTTTGCTTTTAGAAGAAAATCCAAAAACATTCGTCAAACAAAAGTAACAGTCTGTGACGTAATCTCTCTGCTCTCTCCAAACGATGGGGATCGGTGAGTACCTTTTATTCATGCCCTGAGATTTACTCCGCAGGATGTACAACAAATACAAGGACCCAGCTTTTGTCTTGGTCCCCTATTTTACATCCGAAATAGAGGTCGTATGATTTTCTAATGAGAGAAGTGATATTCTGTTTTTGAGATTTCAGAGTGAACTCATCGCATATGTAACAAAGTATTAGGGCTGTTAACACATTTGCGAGACGTAATGGCTTTTTAGAGCTTTTGACACACAACAACATTGAATGGCAACTAACAAACGACTAACGACAGTGTTCTTTCCAGACAACGCATTCCAGCGGTCACGATTGTATCGTTCTACTTGCACGATTGCCAGATTGTGCGATTTTAGCGCCCAAGGAATTTTAATTTTTAAGCACCTCAAAAACTGAAAAGTAATAAATCTAATGATATTTTCTTTTGTAATATGAAATATTATGGTGAAGCTGCTATTTAAAAAAACGTTACAAATACTCAAACTGATAATAATGAAATAAAGAAATAGAAAATTTCTTGAAAACCGTGCATGATATAGAAATTTCAAGATCATTTCTGTAATCAACGCTAAAAAATCTTAAGAATCACAATTTCGTTGAGGAAACAAAATCCTTGTTAACCAGTGTAATTATAAAGCTTAGGCCCCTCACTGTTTTTTCGCCATCTCATGTGACAGTTGAGAGGTCGATTTTGAAGATTTAATCCGACTTGTTGGATTAGATAAAGACAAGACTTTGAATTTTTTTCCAATTACAGTGTTTTATTGACATCCCGTCAGTATCCGCATTGTGATAAAGTATGCCTGTATGGGGTTAGGTTAGGTCTGGTTAGGGTTGTTTAGGTTAGGTTAGAGGGTTAAGGTTAGGTAAGGTTCGGTTAGGTTAGGGTTAGAGAGTTAGGTTACGCGTGGTTAGGTTACGATGTGCCCTCACCAATAAGTATTTTTCTGGTTAATTTCGATGTATTTTGAAGGAATTTGACCTCCATTTCGTTTCTAAATTTGAGATTCTTCAAATACGAAAACTAAAAATGCTTCGAAAACTGCTCATTTGCACAAAACACAGAGGTCAGATTCTTTCAAAGTACATCAAAATTGATCAGAAAAGTATCTTCTGGTCATTAACTGCCGGTTGGAGTTCAGCGGAATATTTACTTAAACAAACACTGACATGACAAATTTCTAAGTCACGTCCCTGACCAACCTTGTGTGGTACATGTTACGAGGATATAACACTATTCTCCTCTTCATCATGTCCCACAGATGAAGAGGAATGGCATGGCAGGGCCGGTTGCAGTTTCATCCTAAACATTTGTCAAGAAAATAAAAATAAAAATTATTTTAACCCAACCTGTAAATAAATCCAACCAAACTGAGAGAAAAAGAAAAAGAAAAAGAAGGAAGAAAAAGAAAGAAAAAAGAAATTTTGGTCATCGTGCGAAATGACATTTACAAAACAAAGCCAGAGCAATAACGGAAGGACAATTGGGGGTAAACATTTTATGTCAGCATCTGGTTGAACCCACTTTTCAGTGACAAGTGACCGAACTCTAGCTGCATACAAATAATGTTTGGTAGGACACCTAGGTCCATATTCTTCCATGGCCCTAGTAATGGCTTAATATTGCTGGTATTATCAAGAAGAATGTTAATTACAAAAGTAATGTAGTCATCTGTAGATTGCATAATTCTCGTTTTGTCACGTCACTATAGGAAGGATATATAGATATGCTTGAAGGTGTGCAACACAGGGCAACCAAACTTATCCCTAGCTTAAGAAGGGTAGAATGTGGAGAACGATTTGGGCATATTCCGTTTTGAGACACGTTGTTTAAGAGGAGATACGATACAGTTGCTCAAAAAAATTTGTGTCAGGTTTAGACGATTTAGATGTAAATAATTTTTTCTTATAAGAGTCTGACAGAATAATTCAAAAACAAGAAAATTAGGAAACTGACTTGTAGACTGGATCTACAAAAATACGTTTTACTCAGAGTAGTAGATTTTATAAACGACTTGCCATATGATGGTTGTAGCTCCTAAGATAGTTTTAAGAAACAATTAAGCCCTTGCATGAATGCAAGAGACAGCTTGTAAATTGTGTATATACTGGGTATTTTATTAAGACGTACGTATATTCACTAAAGTAGTTTGCTTAACTAACTTGAATGCGAAATTTTGCTAAAGGCTGTCATAAAATGTAGTTGGATGATTTATCTGAATTGGAAAGCCTCGATAGGGTCGAGTTGCTTCATATATTGTCCAAATGTAATGTAATGTTGTGTATCCTTCAGTTGTCTTATATTTGTTAGGTGTAAATGGCGATTAATGGCGTGTCCTCAATCATCGTTCCCATAAATGTCCGCTCAGGTACTCAAAGGACTTACTGTAAATGCCAGGGTTTTGCGGTGCTCACAGAAGGAGTTAAATACCTTGACGCCTCTTCTATCGCATGGTCGTGCGTAACGCATGACATGTCGATCCATCTTCCTAAAGCATATGAACGTTCTGGTACAGGACGCTTTGTTGGCAGTGTTGCCATCAGTGGCGGATCTAGCTAGGTGCAGGCGGTGCAGTGCACCGGGGCCCGGACCTTTGGGGGTCCTGGTTGGTTGATATTTGATAACACCTTGGCAAGGAAAAATAATAATTTTCAAGTATTTCATATAAAAATTAGATCTAAATGTGCATGAAAATATAAGAGTCCTTTAAACTTGTTTAATGTATTTAAATGCATTTATAAACATGGTTATTCTTTCGACTACGGGCCCCTTTCTGGTAAAACTGTATACTATATATGTTAAATACATAATTGGTCATCTGAAATGATGTCTGCAATAGATAAAAATCAAAATTAGAATTCAAAATGCTGAAACCATCACATTATTCTACTATCTGGTTTTAAGGGCCACCTTGAGTGGATCGAAAGGTTTTTGTGGTTCATATGTATAAACTAAACTAAAATCTAAATTTTGTGGGGCCCATAAATAATTTTTGCACAGGGGCCCGTGAGTGAGCCAGAGCTGGGCACTTGCGGGTTTTTTTGCGGTACTGCGGTACTGCGGTACTACCGTGTTGGTCGGTACCGCGGGAAATTTGAATGCGGTAGCGGTACTGCTGTACTTTCAGCGATCCTTTGCGGTACTGCGTTATGCGGTACCGGTTTGGTAGTGCGGTAGTAGTACCGCAGTACCGCAGTACCGCAAAAAAACGCGCAAAAAAACGCAAGTGCCCAGCTCTGCCCGGGGCCGGGGCGTGACACTCTTGCTCCGCCACTGGTTGCCATGTCTGTATAGCAGAATTTCCTTGGACTGGCAATAAAATTTTCCTTTTAAGAAATAAATTTCCTTATATCTTTTTCCTCTGTCTTTCCTCTCACTTTTTCTTTGTTTTTCCGCTGAGATATGCCCTTTAAATAGAGGCGAATCGGTTCTTCCCGAACTAAAAAAAAAAAAAAAAAATATATATATTATAATTATATATGTTAAACACAGACCGTGCATGGCACAAGGAACTCTTCTGGGAAAATTAAATCCACTATAGTCCGAATAAGTAATGATAAATGACAAATACCATAGTTTTTTTTCCTTTTTCATGATTTTAGCCCGACGTGGGCAACGGGTCTCTCGCAAAGAGATCCCATAAATATAGCTTCCCTCACCAGCTATCTGCAAAGCAGACAGGATCCAGCTTTGGGACGTGGATCTAGGGTTTAAAGCAAACCTAGATCCCTACACTCAGAACCTCTATATAAGTAAAAGACTCGTTGCATTCACGTCGTGTTGAATAAATCAAAGAAAAAGGGGGTAACTATTGTATACTAAACGGACGTGTTTCGTGCCTTGAAAAGTGGACGCTCAATGTCCCGGTTGAGGTTTAAGTTTTGGTTTTTTTTGGCTAAAAATACAATAGTTACCCCCTTTTTCTTTGATTTATTCAACACGACGTGAATGCAACGAGTCTTTTACTTATATAGAGGTTCTGAGTGTAGGGATCTAGGTTTGCTTTAAACCCTAGATCCACGTCCCAAAGCTGGATCCTGTCTGCTTTGCAGATAGCTGGTGAGGGAAGCTATATTTATGGGATCTCTTTGCGAGAGACCCGTTGCCCACGTCGGGCTAAAATCATGAAAAAGGAAAAAAACTATGGTATTTGTCATTTATCATTACTTATTCGGACTATAGTGGATTTAATTTTCCCAGAAGAGTTCCTTGTGCCATGCACGGTCTGTGTTTAACATATATTGTTCTCAGGGAACCATTCTGAGTTTGTGTGTATATATATATATATATATATATATATATACACAGACCGTGCATGGAACAAGGAACTCTTCTGGGAAAATTAAGTCCACTCTAGTCCGAATAAGTAATGGTAAATGACAAACACTATAGTTTTTTCTTTTTCATGATGTTAGCCCGACGTGGGAAACGTGTCATTCGCAAACTCGTTAATTTTCCCAGAAGAGTTCCTTGTTCCATGCACGGTCTGTGTGTATCACGAAAAAACCTCAGGGGACCATTCTGAGTTCAATCCCATATATATATATATATGGGGGCTATGTTGTATTTACCCTACAGTACTTTTAGTCTTCGATCTTATAAATTTGTGTCGTCATCCTCTTGAGATGGGAATCACAAGGTTGAAATTGATGACAAGTTTTATGGATGAATCGCCCTTTCGCATGTAGCATGCCATTCAAAGTTGCTGTATTAAGCTGATTTCTGGTTATGGTTTTCGTTAAATTTATTTGAGAAAAAACTCGCTCTACCGTTGCACTAGAGTGAGTAAGCATAGAAGTTTTTCATAAAATTTCCAAGTAAAGGGAATGATGGAGAATAGTCACCTTGTTTTAAATTACTTATACAGCACCAAAACTTGGAAATGCTCAATTCTTTTGCAGCTCCTATATCTGTATTACGCAACAAGCGCCATTCCATGTCTAAACTGTTTATATCAGACACAGGAACTAAGTTTGGAAAATGAGATACCAATGGTGCAATAGGAATCTATGGTTTTCTCCAAAATGCATTGGGGATTCATTGCTTTTAGATTAGTTAGCACTGGGTCTGATAAATGGATTCTTTTTGATATCTGAGAAGCATTTTCACTATAAAAATCCAGGCATCTCAGCCTAAAGTTTTTTATCTGCTGACCATCAAGTATACTTTCGGTCTGAAATGATACTGTAACTCGGCTACCCAAATAAATTTCCTCTAATGGACGAAAATTAGCTGGGTCTTTGAAATTTAAATGTGATAGCGGAAGTGATTTCATATATTCCGGCTTTACGTAGCATTCTAGTAGGGTAGAAAGTATTGAGGATACTCGGTTGTGTAATATATATATATATATATATATATATATATATATATATTATATATATATATATATATATACAAATTCAGAATGTGTCCCTGAGAAACTTATATGTTAAACACAGACCGTGCATGGAACAAGGAACTCTTCTGGGAAATTACATCCACTACAGTTCAAATAAGTAATGATAAATGACAAATACTATAGTTTTTTCTTTTTCATGATGGAAAGCCCAACGTGGGCACCGGGTTACTCGCAAAGAGGCCCCAAAATATAGCTTCCCTCACCAGCTATCTGCAAAGCAGATAAGATCCAGCTTTGGGACAGGATCTAGGACTTACAGCTTACACCTAGTCTACTACATTCAGAACCTCAATATACGCAAGAAACTCGTTGCATTCACGTTGGATTGAATACATCAAAGAAAAAGGGGTAACTATTGTATTTTTAGCCAAAAAACAAAACTTAAACCTCAACCGGGACATTGAGCGTCCACTTTTCAAGGCACATAACACGTCCGTTTAATGTATTCAATCCGACGTGAATGTAAAGAGTTTCTTGCGTATATTGAGGTTCTGAATGTAGTAGGCTAGGTGTAACCTGTAAACCCTAGATCCTGTATCAAAGCTGGATCCTATCTGCTTTGCAGATAGCTGGTGAGGGAAGCTATATTTTGGGGCCTCTTTGCGAGTAACCCGGTGCCCACGTTGGGCTTTCCATCATGAAAAAGAAAAAACTATAGTATTTGTCATTTATCATTACTTACTCGAACTATAGTGGATGTAATTTCTCAGAAGAGTTTCTTGTTCCATGCACGGTCTGTGTTTAACATATATATATATATATATACAGGATGTCCCATAAGTCCGGCATCATAGGAGAAATTCATATTTTTCTATTTCTACAAACCATAATTCATATTTTCTTATGCTCGGGATGCCAATTTCCCTTCCCATCCACCATTCTGTTCAGTGCCGAGGCTGTTTTTTTATGGAAATGGTGAGGTAAATCGACAGAACACCCGCTACTGGTCTCAAAACAACCCTCACTGGTATACCTCTTCAAAGGAACAAGGTGCATCTCGGGTGATGGTATGGTGTGGCATTTGGAAGGATCGCATAATAGGCCCCCTCTTTTTCGATGAACATGTCACTGGAGGCACCTACCTACGTACGCTCAAGGAAGAAGCATTTCCCAGTGTCTTGAACGAAGAAGGAAATTTCCCAACATGGTTCCAGCAAGACGGCGCTCCTGCACATTACAGCACCCAAGTAAGGGAATACCCGTACCAACAATTCCCTGGTCATTGGATAGGACGTCGAGGGCCTGTGGAATGGCCAGCTAGAAGCCCGGATCTCACGCCACTAGATTTTTATCTCTGGGGCTACTTGAAAGCCTGGTATACGCAGAGAAAATTAGGAGTGTTGAACATTTGCGGCAGCGCATTATTGGGGCATGTAACACCATTACTCCTGACATCATTCACCGTGTACTTGCTGACTGGGTATCACGTCTGAATTTGTGTATTGAAAACAATGGTGGACATATTGAGCACGTTCTGTAACTAAAAGCTTTTGTTTTGCCTTTTTTTATTATTTTTCCTATGATGCCGGACTTATGGGACACCCTGTATATCTTGGGTTCTTCTATTTGCATTTCTTTATTTAAGTTACTAAATAAAGGCAAGCTATAATCAAGAAATTCAAGATAAAGTTTGGTAGTTGGATCATTCAGCTTAAGTAAAATAGACTCGGTAGTTAGTAGACGATCCTCTGCAACTGCATGAGTAAAAAAGAGCTTAAGGGCTGATAACTGTTCAAGAATACGCTTGACAACACTGTGAAGTGACAGCCAGCGTGTTTGGCATGAGTGTAACAATTTATGTGGTTTAGCAGTGACAAACTCTTCAAATTCTTTTGAAGCTTGAGATTGCTTAGGTGAAAGAAAATACTTGTTAATATCACGAGCCATGTCTTCAATGTCTCTAAGTAACGTTTCACATGTATATGATGCACAAAGATGGAATGAGTGGCATATACATCTCATTATAAAAAGATTGGGTATATCATCCTTTAGTAATGTAGAACGAGAACGTTTGTGGCCCATCATAACACTAGCACCATCTGCTGCAAACCCAATCATATTATCCTTGTATGGTATATTTGCTTCATTAAATACAGATTTTATACTTTCATATAAATTCGAAGCTGTGGCACCTTCAACATGGACTAATGTTAAAAAAGAATATTTACACCTTCATTAGTCAAACTCCTAGTAACAAGAGCTAGATGTTTGATGCAGCCCCTGTCAGTTGATTCATCAACAATTAAGGAAAATGGAAAATTTCTTAAGTGCTCATGCAAATCTTCACAAATAATTTTACCTAATACATTCTTAACTATGGCTGTGCATTTTGTCTTTTCACATTTAATTTTCTTTCCCATTTCTGACACAGATTTAATTAAAGGACCCATATGATCAAGAAGACTGAATGCAAGATTATGTTCACTTATGAATACTGCAAGTTTAATTTCTCCCTTTTTTACCATTCTTTCATACTTATTATGGCCGCTTGTACTTGGCATATCAAATACACTCACTACATTTTTTAGAGAATTTATAATTTTTATGTGTTTCAGTCCAGAAGCATGCTTTTCTATTTCTGATTTCCCAGCTTTTTCATTCATGTGGCATGCTTTACAATGATAATACAGAGGCCCCTTACTACTTTCGGAAAGCCAACTACTGAATTTTGGATCAGACTCCCAGTTTTTAAATATTTTGATACACTGCACGCTTTCTTTTAGCAGGAGGTGTCTTAATTGTACTATTATCACTGTCACTATTTAAGTCCATAATTATTCAGTTGGAAGTAATTAAAAAAACAGAAATAAACTCATTAGGCGTAGCTACCGTATGCTAACAAAAAACAACTTTTCAATGATTTCACTACTCAACAGTCACAATATCTCACTACGAGTCTACGACACGAGGACAGGATGAAACATGAACAATCAGCCGACAGTGAGAAGTTTGCAACACGTATGATAAATTGGTTGCCAGATGTTAACATTCAAGACAATTCGATATCTTTAACATTATGTTATTTGTATTTATAAATTTTGTGTGAAATTTTTTTCTAAGATTTATAAAACACTATTTGTAAAATAGAATAGACAAGCGGTAGCTCGCTATCGCCCTCCGGGCAGGTAGCAGTATATATCACAGTATATGTAGCAGTTTGTGTCACAGCTAGCTGTATATGTATATGTATATTGTATATATGTATATGTATATTGGTACTTACGTATTATCGGGACTACCAAACTATTATCAGGACTACCAAACTTTTATTATGTATTTTTGCTCTCGTCATTTTCGTTTTTGAAGTACTTACATTCATTTGTAATAGACATTAAATAGCTCGTGCTCGGCCGCGGAGTGACCTAGGACCGGGAAACTTGACAGAGCACATTGGCAGCTCATAGGCTATCAGTTGGTGGTGGTTGCAGAATTATCCGATGTGCCGTTTAGTCTGTGCACGGTTCCGAAGAAAGCGGACAGACACACAGACACATTTTAGTTCAATAGTATATAAGATTAGCGAACTTGATTTTTCCCTAGATTTCACTGATTTTTCCCAAAACTTCCCCTTTTCCTTAACAA
This sequence comes from Bathynomus jamesi, assembly GCA_023014485.1. Classification (NCBI taxonomy): domain Eukaryota; kingdom Metazoa; phylum Arthropoda; class Malacostraca; order Isopoda; family Cirolanidae; genus Bathynomus; species Bathynomus jamesi. Next base: position 113,306 of record JAJOZX010008716.1, read on the forward strand.
GGTCAGAATCTCCCTGTACTTGACAACACTGTTTGTTGGTACAATGACAGTTGATCCCTCTTCAGGATGTCGCTATACCTGACCGAATTTAAGCACATGCTAACGAAAACCAACTCTGTCTTTCCAGAGTACGCCACCAAATGGCCCACCACATCATGATGCTATTTCATCACCCTTCACAGCACAGACGGTCAAGACTTCGCTTTGTTTCCTCCATACCCAAATCTGCATTTCCAGGGCCGTATTTACCATCAGACGGTTCGGTCAAATGTCCGAGGCCCCGTTCTTGCCAAATGAATAGAGATTAGAGTACTTGCAATAATCACTTGTTCTGAATCCCGCAATATCTGAATACGCCTCTGCACTTTACAGATGTAAACTAATAACATTTTGATTCGATGGAGATGATGACATGTCGCTAAAACCCAGAGGATCTTCGTTGACATGTTGATGATCTTTTCCCAGCCACTTATTTTTGTTGGGAGAAAGAGGTTTCGTCTGTAGCAAAGGTTAGAAAAAATACATTGAACTCTTCTCGAATGGACATCATTATGCACAGGCAACTACAGCGACGGAACCTTAAATGAGTCTAATGCTGTAACTGCTGTGCTTGGTATAAGTGGAATTCAACATGTAGAGATGGCTGGCAGAACTCCTGCATCTTCCTAATTGCAACATTCAAGGTAATCTCTTATAACTGTAGAGGCCTAAGCTTAGGCAATAACAATAAACACAGGCGGATCATAATTGATAAGCTGTTAGAGGATGCTGATATTCTCTGTCTGCAGGAAACATGGCTATGGAAACAGGACTTAAAGGACCTGAATAGCCTGTCCAGTAACTTTCATGGGATAGGGGAGACCACCAGAGATAAACAAGATGGTCTCCTTGCAGGCCACCCACCTGGTGGGGTAGCTATTCTATGGAGGTTGGGGTATGGGAAATATATTAATGACTTAAAACTTGGTTTGAACTGGCTAACTGGAATAGAAATTTGTGTAGACAATAAAAAATTTGTAATTCTGTGTGTCTATATGCCTTTTCAGGCAGTTGATAATGAAGAAGATTACCTCATTAAATTGGGGCAGGTCAGTGGTATTATTGATGAGTTGGATACGACATGTGTAGCTATTTTTGGAGACTTTATGCTAATGTGCTTAATAATTATTATTTGTTTAGCAACCACTTAAAAGCCTTCTGTAAAGATAATAACTTGACCCTTTCATCCATGTGTAGTCTTCCTAGTGATAGCTTTACTTATGTTAGTGATAGTTGGCACACCACCTCATGGTTGGATCATTGTATTTGTACACCTGATGCAAATCAGGCAGCTCTGAATATGGCAGTTTTGTACTCCTATACTAGTTCTGACCACATGTCCCTATTAATTGAGTTTGACATTAATTGTATTCCAATGCTATCACAGGTAAATGATACAAGTAAAGCGAAGTTAGACTGGTCCAAAGTTGATGATGAGGGCAAACAACAGTATTGTAATAAGTCTGATGTATTGCTAAGTAATATATTTATCCCTAATGGTGTTCTAGCTTGTCAGGATGTAAACTGTAGAATTCAAACAAATATTTTGGAATTTAAAGACATGTATGAACAAATTGTTTCCTCTCTCAATAATACTAGCCTAAACTTAAATACCTTTACGAGAAAAAATTATACGTGTAGACCTGGCTAGAGCGATTATGTGGCTGAACTTCATAATGCATCCAGAGATGCTTTTTTAATGTGGTGTGAACAAGGGAAGCCAAGGCAAGGCCCTGTATTACAACAAAAACAGAGGGCTAATGCCAGCTTCAAGTATGTATTAAGTACAGTGGCGGACTGGCTAGGCTGTCAGTCTGCCATGTGGCAGATGGGCCCCCCCCCTAGAAAAAAGGGAAGTTGGCCCCCTTGACCTGAGGTGAAAAAAATTGGCAGCCAATCTATTATACTCGTATATAAAGTTTAAATAAACATAAGTCAGATGGGCCTGATGAGATATATCCTAGAATCTTAATTGAGGGTGTTGACAGTATTTCTATTACATGAAATAGATATAATTTATTTAGATTTTTGTAATTATTTGTTTGTATTTTTTTATTTTGTATTTATTAATATTGTAATTTTTTTTTTTTTTGTATTTATTAATATTGTAATTTTTTTTTTTTTGTATTTATTAATAGTATATAAAAAGGCAAATGTATTAATAACTTCTTTAATTTATTAAAATTATTGCAGGTTTTAAACTTTTAGAAAGTAGCAAAAATTAATAAATTTACGTGCCTAAAATACAGTTTTGCCAACCTGCCTGTCACTGCGACATTTTTAACTTCATTAGTTTATTTAATAGTTGCCTACATGCTTCATTAAAATCAATTCCAATTTATCAAAGTAAGTCTCTTATTTTGTTATTGCTGTTATATATGTATAATTATATTTTACCTATTTCTATGTCCATATATAAAAGATATATAGAGTTATGTATATATTTTATATAAAGCTGCTATATATAAAGATAGATATAAAAATAAATAAGAAAATACATGTAATAGTATTGAGAAAAGATTACAATACATTACATTACAATTACATTACAATACAGTTACAGAATACATATATTCATCATTATAGTATAATTCAAGCATTGTTATTTGTTTTGAAATTTGTTGATCTTGATTATATTAAATGCAATTAGTAAATCAGATTACTTTATAATTTTATTTATTTTTTTTTATATTTCAGGTAAGGTGTCTAAAATATTTAGACAGTGGGTTCAGGAATTCTATTAAAAGTCTATATAAAACCATAATAGATATATATATATATATATATATATATATATATATATATATATATATATATATATATATATATATGTGTGTGTGTGTGTGTGTTAAACACAGACCGTGCATGGAACAAGGAACTCTTCTGGGAAAATTAAATCCACTATAGTCCGAATAAGTAATGGTAAATGACAAATACCATAGTTTTTCTTTTTCATGATGCAAGCCCGACGTGGGCAACGGGTCTCTCGCAAAGAGGTCCCATAAATATAGCTTCCCTCACCAGCTATCTGCAAAGCAGACAGGATCCACCAGCTTTGGGACATGGATCTAGGGTTTAAAGCAAGCATATATATATTATATATATATATATATATTTATTGTATTATTTCATAAAAACAGCGTTAATCAACCAATCGCTAAAAATATAACCAAAATCGTACGCCCGCCAGAGTACTGACTCTCAATTCCTTCCAACCTTTGGAAATTCTGGGCGACAATGTTATACTCCTCTTTTGGCGCGCTCTGACGCACCTTCATGCCGGCGAAAAGAGCTGGAGTCGCCATCTTAGTTCGTTCGAAGTTCTACTACGAGTAATACGTATCGGTTTGACTCCGTAATTTTAGTCCGTTATTATTTCAATTAACTTCGTTTTATAATAAAATGCCAAGATTTAACATCATTCACTAATGATTCTAATAAATGTCGAATTCTTTTAAGATCTAGAATTCATTTTATTCACTCGTTGTTCCACCTATATATATATATTTATACCCGGATGTTAATCGTGACCCAAGTGTTTGAGAACGCCATTGTGGATTGTCTTACACGAGAAGAACCATCCAGGGTAGCTATTTAGATTGAATTGGAATTTCATTAACGTTCGTCAAGTTGAATCTTCGACAGGTTGACTGGGGTTATCAGCTTGAAACGAGTTAATTGCGATTCACGAGCTTAATCTGACTAGCGGTATATAGTGTGGAACAACCAATTGCATAACGTCGCAAACTAAATCGATACTTTATAGTTAGGCTTGTAAAGACTAACTTATTTGTCAATCTAAATTAAACAAATTTAAATCTACTCAACTTCAATCTAAATTAAACTGATTTAAATCTACTCAACTTCAGTCTAAAAAAACTGATTTAAATCTACTCAACTTCAGTCTAAATTAAACTGATTTGAATCTACTCAACTTCAGTCTAAATTAAACTGATTTAAATCTATTCAACTTCAGTCTAAATTAAACAGTTAAAAGCGTCCAAGTAGTGGGAACCCTAGTTTAATTTAAACAATACCTTTTCGAACCTGAGGTAAGGGTGGACGCGGGTAGCCGTGGGGATACCCTTTTTAGGCTGCTGAATTTTCCACATAAGGAAATGGAACACATGAAAGGAAATCTGGAGCACAGAAACGGAAAGATAAACGAGAAGCAGAAAGAAATGATTCAACAAAAAAGTGCAGGCCTATAACAGCATTTATGATATCAACCTATATCTACATGTCAGAAAGAGGAAAGCGACTTACAGAGAAATTCAACTACAACTGTTCATACTGATACTGTAGATCTAGGACATAAAGATGAAGGTATGCCGAACGTTTTTGAGACTGTAGATGCTGATTTTTATGATTCTGAATTAGCTGGTGGAATAACAGTAACTGAACCTGGGCCTGTACATGTACATAATCAAAAAGATCTAGTAGCTGATTTGAATAATGATGAGAATCAACCAACATTTAGACAGGATAAGCTCTTTCAATATCCTGCACGAACAGATTTGAAATCTTTTTTCAAAGAGCATCCAATTCAGCCACATGATCATGATCTGCCATTTAATGTAAAGTTATATAAGCGAAAAATTATGGGTGACACTGTCTCACAACACTGGTTAACATATAATAAGAAGAATAGATCACTATATTGTTCATTTTGCTTGGCATTTGAATCACCAACCTCTTCTAACGGCTTTTGTGCGAGGATTTAGTGATTATAGACGCATTAGCCAGTGCTTATCAGAGCATAAATCAACTGGTATACATAGCAAGCATGCTCAGGAATATATCAGTGTATAAATGATGGTGGTTTAGCTCGTTTTTTCGCTGCATCATTGCAGAAGCGAAAAGATGAAGTACTAAAGCAGAGAAATATTGTTGCCAGAGTTGTAGATATAATAAAGATGTTAGGTAAACAAGCTCTTCCTTTTCGTGGACACAGAATTGAGTCAGCATATTCTCTTGTTGATGAAACAGAAAATCATGGAAATTTCTTGGCTACTGTGCAGTTGATGGCAAAATATGATCCTATTATGGCTTCTCATGTTTCCATGGTGAAGGAAAATTCTGAACAACAATGTGAAAGATTGGAAAACAAAGAAAGGCACAAAGTAAAGGTCGTGGTAGTCTTGTCACATTCTTGAGTAAAACAACCATCTCTTCTTTGACCCAAATTATGAAGAATATGATACAGGAAAAAATTACTCAAGAAGTTGCTGAGGCCAAGTATTATTCCATACAAGTAGATTCAACCCAGGATATTTCATCAATTGAACAATTTAGTATTGTTATTCGATATGTACTAAATGGTACTATCCATGAACGACTACTTGCAATTGTTCCAAGCAATGATGGTACAGGGCAGGAACTTTTTGACCTATTAAATGAAACATTACAACGTCTTGAAATAGATCCGAAAAACTGCTTATCAGATAGCACAGATGGCGCTGCAAGCTACCATGGGCACTATAATGGCTTACAGAGTAAAATTGCTGATGTAGCTGATCAGCATGTTCATGTGTGGTGCTATGCCCATGTACTCAATTTAGTAGTTACTGAAACCACGAAGTGTTGTGTACCAGCAGTTTCCTTCTTCAATTTACTCCAGAATTTAGCAAAATTTGTGAAGGTATCATATAAGCGAATGGCCATCTGGATTGAAGTTGTTGGACATCATCTGGGGAAAGAAAAGATGAAACGATTAAAGCTAATTGGTGAAACCAGGTGGTCAGGGAAGTCGAATGCAGCAACTACTATATTTTGAAATTTTGACGAGATATGTATCAGTAATTTTGTGGATCTTCTGACATGTTTATCCATTATTCAAAGCTCTAACAATTTTGATGCAAAAACAAAACAGGAGGCAAATGTTTTACTGTCTAGCCTTCTAGAATTTCAAACAATATTGACAGCATTCACATACTTATATATCTTTCAAATTACAGCCCCTTTGTCAAGCTATCTACAGACAAGTGGCTTAAATATGTTTACTGCATGGAATATGGTGGAAAAATCCATTACAGATTTGAAAAGATCAAAAGAATTTGATAAAGTATATAGTCAGGCTTTGAAATTTGCCAACAAATCCAATGAGCACATTGCACAATTCAATAATGATGAAATCAAACAGTGAAAATTGATTTTGTAAAAACTGAGTTACCAATCAAGAGGAAACATAAAACAAAGAGAATGGCAGATGAACTAGCTGCTGATGAAAAAAACACATCTGATTCTTTGTCCGACTATCGTGTACATGTGTTCAACTTGATAATGGATCGTGTTGTACTGTACAATCACTGGAATCCCGTTTCATTGACCATAGACAACTCTATAAGGATATGTCATGCCTCGATCCATCAAATTATGAATATATTACTAAAAATGGTCTTGAAGAAGAAGCATTGGAAGGTATTCTTGAGCTTGCTCCAGGGATAAATAGAAGTGAAGTAAAATTAGAATTGCAGTCTTTTGCATCGAACTTTGAAATATTTAAGCTTTTGCTGAATGATAATAATGCAGAGAGCAGCAGTAAAATGAATTCATGCTCTAAATATTGTGGCAATTGTCCATCATGTGTTCTGTATATTCTTGCATCAAACAGACTTAATGATAAGGCATATGATAATCTTTACCAACTGTACAAAGCTCTCTGTACACTGTCTGTGACTCAAGTTCAGTGTGAACGGGCATTTTCTAAGCTTAAAATAATAAAAACAAGATTACGAAATTCTTTGTCGGAGGAGAATCTGGAAGCATACATGTTGATGTCTATAGAAAAGGTCATGTTGGATGAGTTAGACATGGAAACTATAATAGACCGATTTGCAAACTCGAGTAATGAACTTAAAAAACTACTCTTAGTATAGCATGTATGTATGTATGTATGTATATGCAGGCAGTACTTGTAAAATATTTGTACGTATTGGTAAAATAAATTTCTAACAAAATATTAACTTTTTTTATTTAAACAAACTTAACTCATAAATAGGCCTATTAGGATAGAACTGGAATTGAATTATGGAATGGGGTTATAGGCCTCCTGACCCCTTTGGCAGACAAAATTTTATGAGCCAGTCCGCCACTAATTAAGTATATAAAAAATCATGAGGATGAGTTAAGCAGGGATGCTCTGGCTAGAAAGCTCGCCAGTAAGAATCCAAGAAACTTTTGGGAAGAATTAAAAACAATGAATAATAGTGCAATGTCTCTCCCTGTTAATATTGAAAATGTAACTGGGACAGAGAATATAGTCAAATTATGGAAGGAATACTACAGTGAGTTATTCAACTCTGTGCATAAAAACAATAATGTTAATTGTGATGTTACCGATAGTCCAGATATAAGAGTTAGTGTATTTGAGACTAAACAGGCCATAAAATGTTTAGATTGTAACAAATCATGTGGTATTGATGGTATTTCTACTAAGCATCTGAAATTTAGTAGTGACAGATTAGTGCCTCTGTTAGCTTTGTGCTTTACATGTTTACTGATACATGGTGTTTTGTTATCCGTTGTTTTGGTGCCAGTACTAAAAGATAAAAAGGGTAAAACCAACAGTAAAGATAACTATAAGGCCAATAGTCTTGGCCAGTATTATGTCTAAGGTGTTTGAATATATACTCATTAATAGACTTGAACGTTACCTGTATACTAGTGATAACCAATTTGGTATCAAAAAAGAAACACAGTACGGATATGTGTGTGTATGCCTTGAAGGAAAAGATCTGTAAATACCAAACTCTAGATGCTAATGTATTTTTTGTGGTTTTCTGAATGCCTCTAAGACAGTTGATCGTGTTAATCATGACAAATTATTCATGAAACTTTTAAATCATAATGTACCTGGTTACTTGGTCCGTATATTAATATTTGTCAGAAAATCTAGAAGAGGAAGAGCTATTGTTGTCTCAAGGCGATATGATGGCTAAGCTGATTGATGCAGCATTGCTTGTATATATTAAGTTAAGGTGTGTGTATATATCCATCTCATAATTGTAAGGTTAGTGAAAAATTCATTTAATTTAGAGCTAGCATTTTGGGGCTCTTGTGGCATCATTGTTTGGGCACTCTTGTGGCATCATTTTTTGGGGTACTGGCGCGTCCTTTCTACTCGTTTGTTGAATGCGGTACTTACAGGGTGTGGTTTTATAGAGAGCTCTCTTGCAATTCAGTTTGGTTGTTTAGATACAAGATTGTTGCATCGTGCAATGGTGCAAGTTGTGTGTTGTTGCAAGGTTTAGAAAGAAGACCATAAATAGTGCCCCTTTTTTTTAATCTTAATTTTATACAACTGAGGCCTAAGATAGGTCCACATCGAGTCAGCAACCCTGAGATAGGACCTAATAGGATCTCCAAGTCCGTAAGTTTTAGTCTAGCTTGACTTGGGCTGTAGGTTGAACTGGCCCTTCAGAGCTTGGCCGTTCAAGGCTCAGCTGGGATTCTGAACCCAATAAAATAAAAAATAATAATATTCTGGTATAATCACCACTCACCAGACAGTGATTGTAAGATGGGGTGGGGTTAATTCAGAGCCATTCTCTGTGACCAATGGTGTCAGGCAGGGAGGGATACTATTCCCTTACTTATTCAATGTTTATATGGATAACACTGGGGAACAAATTTCAACTTTTTGTCTATTGAATTAGATTTGACAGTTAGTTCTAGGTAATTTGGGTGCGCTGAGCACGAATTTTTACTCGGTTTTGCTCTATCAGGTCCTGATTTTGCTCAACACCCCTCCTCTTTCGTCGTATTCATAAAAAGGTTTTTTTCTCAATACTCGCTAAGTCTTTTTGCAGTTACACATTATGCAACTAGGTTTTTATCTAGGTATTTGTACCTATTGTTATGGTATTGTTGTATTATGTATATTTTTATATGTAACACCCTAAAAATATTTTTAATTTTGTCATTTTTAGCCCATTTTAATATTAGTAAATTAAGCTAAAAATATCATAGAATTCTAAAATTTTCTCGAGCGTTCCTGTTCTCTGTAGAGTATTCTAGAGGGACAACTAAAATATATAAAAGCGACTCGTTTCCAGAGTTAATCAGTCAATTCAATCAATCAGTCAGTCAGTCAGTCAGTTGAGTTAGTTAATTAAGTTTGGGCATTAACATAATTTTGAATTGGCATATGATTTAGTGAGTAATTTTGTCATCGTGATTTAATATAGTTGATTTAATTAGACGTAATTTATATTGTACCTACTCATCCGTGTTTCTAGTTTAATTTCATAGATTGTAAGTACCTATTTCATAATAAGTACCTATTTAAACTAATTTTTGTGTTTATATTTCAGATTTTCTTAAATTTATATGAATTAAGGGCTTTAAATACCTTTACAAATTGGCAGAACATTCAAGCAATATGTCATCAAGCACTAGAAAGTTCAAATGCAAAAACAACCCTGATTCCTTCTGTTATATATGTGGAAATTTTACACTTCCACATCAACGAGCAAATATAACTGACTTCGTTAAAAGAGCTTACTTAGCTTATTTTGGCATAAAAACTGGGGGACCAAGATAAATCGTGGGCTCCACATAAAGCCTGCACTATATGCATTGAAAGACTGCGACATTGGACGAAGGGTTCGGATTCAAAAATACCTTTTGGAGTTCCGATGGTAAGTTTATGATTTCATAAAACTACGTAATTTAATCACTAGTATACTGTAACTTACCTAAATGTAATTGTAACTTAGGTACATAAACAAAAATTTACAGAAAATGTTTATAAGAATCTCAAATATTGCATAAGGTTGAAACACATAGAAATGTTAAATGTTTGGGTGATAACTTTTGATAAAATTCATAAAAACAAGTCTCTCGTCGCTTTTGTTAACGCTTTACAATTTTTTTTCCATATCAGGTGTGGCGAGAGCCTACTAACCACGAGACCGATTGCTACCTTTGCTTTGTCAAGACTTCGGGCTTCACTAAGAAAAATAAACATTGTATCGAGTACCCAAATTTCGACACCGCGATACGACCTGTGCTACATTCAAATGAGATCCCCATTCCAAAATTTAAGGGTCTGCCAACTCAAGAATTAGTTGATGATGTTCCTGAAAATATTGTTATGCACTTTGAGGAGTCAGACACCGATTTTGACTCCAGCGTATTTGAAAGTCAAAACGATCGGCAAAAGTTTAACCAGGCCGAGTTGAATGATCTTGTAAGGGATCTAAATTTGCCAAAAAAGGCTGCGGAAATTTTAGCTTCAAGACTTAAAGAGAAAAACTTGCTTACTTCAAACACATACATTTCATTTTACAGAAAAAGAGAAGAAGAACTTGTTAAATATTTTAGAACAGAGGATAGTTTAGTATATTGCTGCGACATAGTTGGTTTGTTAAAGAAGATGGGGGTTGAGTCTTACGATGCAAATGATTGGCGCTTGTTTTTAGACAGTTCGAAAAGAAGTCTTAAGTGTGTGTTGTTGCATAATGGCAATCTATACGGCTTGATACCGATTGGGCACTCAACAAAATTAAAAGAAAAGTATGAACATATAGAAAAGGTTTTAAATCTTATCAAATATAGGGAGCACGAGTGGATCATATGTGTTGACTTAAAAATGGTTAATTTTCTGCTAGGACAACAAGGAGGGTATACTAAATATCCCTGCTTCCTTTGCTTATGGGACAGCAGAGCCAAGGAAGAACATTATTTCAAACAAATCTGGCCAGCACGAACATCACTTACTGTCGGAGAAAAAACGTAATTAATCCACCTTTAGTGAGCAGAGATAAAATCATATTTCCTCCTCTGCATATAAAACTAGGCCTCATTAAACAATATGTAAAAGCTTTAGATACGAACGGCGAGTGTTTCAAATACATAACTTCAAAATTTCCAAGTTTAAGTTATGAAAAAATCAAGGCGGGAATTTTTGACGGTCCACAAATAAGAACAATGATTAAAGACAGCAATTTTCCTAATGTCATGAATGAACGCGAAAAAAATGGCTGGTTCTCATTCGTGGACTTGATAGAAAACTTTTTAGGCAATTATAGGGCAGATAACTACGAAGAAATCGTAAAAAAACTTTTAAGGGACTACAAAGAGTTAGGTTGCAATATGAGCATAAAAATCCATTTTTTGAATAGCCATCTTGACCAATTTCCAAGTAATTTAGGTGATGTAAGTGACGAACAAGGGGAGAGATTCCACCAAGATATAAAAATTATGGAGGAACGGTACCAAGGCCGCTGGGATTCCCACATGATGGCTGATTACTGCTGGTGCTTGAAAAGAGACCTGCCATCAACAAGCAAATACGCTAGAAAGTCTTACAAAAGAAAATTTTTGCCACAGTGAAAGCTTCATATCTGTTTGTTTTTTTATTTTAAGTCATTTCTATCGTTATAATGTAATTTTACTGTAGTTTGAACTGCTTGTATTCATGAAACTTGAAAAAAAATTTAACACATGACTTAATTTTTTAGTCCTAATTTGAAAAATCTGGAAAATGGCACATAGGCTGTCTACAAGAATCAGGACCTGATAGAGCCAAACCGAGTTGAAATTCGTATTCAGCGCACCAAAATTACCTAGAATCAAGTGTCAGATATCATTCAATAAAATACGTGTTGCCCAGTGTAATCTATCTGTTGCGCTGAACACCTGTAAAATAGGCTGCTGTATTGGTACAATGATTGTTAATCATCTGATGTATGCAGACGATCTAGTTCTTATTTCTCCATCTGTAAAAGGGCTCAGCACACTTTTGAAGGTGTGTGAAAGGTATGGGAAGAATAACGATATAAAATATAATCCTGCTAAAAGTCATGTTATGACTATGAGGACCAAGGCCTACAAATATATGTGTACTTTAGAGGTTAAGTTGATTTTGTTCAAAACTTTTTGTACTCCAATGTATACACTATACAGCTCATTTGTGGCGGAACTACAAATGTATAATTTGAGAAAATTATATGTTGCATATAATAATATTTTTAGGAGTTTATTAAGAACTCCAAGATTTATAAATGGTGCTCCTTCTAGTGTCAGTATGCTGTTTATAGTCAATAAGGTGCCTAACTGTGCCAGTGCCATTCGCAATTTTATATTTAGATTTATCACTAGGCTTGGTGAGTCAGTCAATAAGATAATTTTATAAATCTCAAATCTGGAAGCATTGGCGTAGGCAATTGTATGTGCATTATGGTCAGTGCTCCAGACAACTATCTCTTACTCTTCTATGGACCTCTTGTATAATGCTTGTACCTGTTGAGTTTGAAATAAAGTGTTTGTTTGTTTTTGTTTGTTTAATTAATTTCCTATCTAATCCCATAAATTAATATACCAAAACCACGCACTTAGATTAATAAAAATATATACAAACAGTAGGTCCTGTTCCTTTATAAATAAAGTACACTATCACTGCTTCACTTCTCCCAAAACGTTTTTCACTTTGGGCTAGTTTCAGGTGCATTGGTGTTCAAACAGTTGTAAATGCCGTAGATGGGTAGAAAAAAGGTAGGCTTTCCTTCCAATCCTGCTTTCAACCTCCAAATTGGAGCCACAAAACGTTCCGACCGTTCACGTTCAACTACAGGTGGACGAAATAGAAGTGCAATTCCCATATACAGTATATGGGAGAGTATATATATATATATATATATATATATATATATATGGGAGAGTGGGGTGCACTGGGATATAGGGTGCATTAGGACACCCCCTCCAATGGCTATTTTTTTTTTTTTTTTGCAGAAAATCCGTTGTGGCGTCACCAGTAGGTGGTTGGGAAAATGTGCAGTTTACGTCCCCCTGACGCAAAAGGCAAAAGGGGACACAAACTACACTAGGTCAAAGTTGGGGAACGTAAACTACACTAGGATCCAGGGGCGTCCGCAGGATGTTTTGTAGGGGGAGGGGGCAAGTATGGACAAGACAGCAAGGCTACTCAATACTCATTTTTCATTTGCTAAGTTAGTGGTAATTGTCAAATTGCTGTCAGACTAGGACTACACATACAATCTGAGAGCAAAATTGTTTTATTAAATTAAGTCAAATAAAGTCATAAACTGACCAATTCCATAAAAATTTAATGTCAAATTAACCTTTAAACATTTTCATTGCCAAATTAACCTTTAAACATTTTCATTGCCAAATTTTCTATAACAATGGCATGTATATTATGAAAAGAAAAATTAGTTGGTATATCCAGGGGGGGGGGGAACTGCCCCCCCATTGCCCCCACCTGCGGACGCCCATGCTAGGATCTTTTAGGAGACATTTTTTAAATGAATCCATCAAATAAAACGTAAGTTTGGAACCATAGGGCAAAATTATAAAAACGGCAATAAAAACGCCGAAGAGACTTTTGGGGACTTTGTGAAATGAGCGAGGATGGTAGCGGCTGTCTCATTGTCGGTGGATGTCCTCGGAGGTCCACTGCGTGGTTTATCTCTTATGGATCCCGTTTCCCTGAACTTTGCTACAAGTTTGCCGATACAGCTGTGTGTTATCGGCGCGCGGTCCGGATGCAATCTGTTAAATTCCTCAGCGACCTCCCTCTGACTCCAGCGAACAGAATTATCTGGATGCGTTCTTCCTTACTCAAAGACATCATGGGCACTTGCATAAACGGAAAAACATGAATTACTTATTTTACCCTATGGTTCCAGACTTATGGGATACCCTTTGTATATATACAGGGTGGGGTGCTGGTTAAGTGTGCGGTCTACCTAGCTTTTAGTTAGCCTTATAAGGCTAACTAATGAAACTATCACGACTTACCTAACCAATCGTTAGGTCAACTGTACGCCCTTGACGATTGGTTAGGTTAAGTCGTGATAGTTTCATTAGTTAGCCTTATAAGGCTAACTAAAAGCTAGGTAGACCGCACACTTAACCAGCACCCAGGGTGGCCTATAAAAAACGTCTTGAGATTTGAACATCAATAACTTCAAAAATATGCAGTTCACACTTTCAAAATTTACTTAACTTTTACCTCAATCTATTGATAAGCCATCATAAAAATTCAGACCTCGACATAAAATACTTTTTCCACAGCTGAGGGAACAATAGGGTATGGTGAAAAAAACGAATATCATAAATCATAAATGTGTATAGCTGAACTTGGCAACTATTCTAAGACTTGTAGTTTCCTTAGCCTATGGATAATCTGTTAGTCTCTGAAAAACGTCAGATGATATAGGCTACGCCCATCTTAAATACTGTTTTTTTAACTTACCCTTCAAATTATGGTTCTAACGGTGAAAAAGCGGTGATTGAAAAGTGTTTCTTGGAAAAAATATGGACTGGGGTAAGAATTTTGAGGGAATTTCCAGGAATAACTTGTAATGTTACGTCTGTGAATAGAATAATTAAAAAAACTTAAAGCAACCGGTTCGACGGCACGGAAGCGTGGAAGTGGTCGGCCTAAAACAGTTTACACTCAAGACAATATAGCAATAATCGAAATGATGAGCCTATCTCAAGAGGATCGACCTAGGTCACATTGCTCTCAGAGGAAAATTGCAAGAAATTTAGGTATCAGTCGAAATTCCATACAAAGAATGCAGAGAACGGTAGGACTTAAAGCATTTAAAATGGTCCGTGTTTCAAGACGTGACAGCAGTGTAAGAGCTAAAAGAAAAATTCGTTGTAGAAAATTGCTTGATAGATTTTCGTCCAATGATGTTAAAAAATAGTTTTTATAGATGAAAAAGATTTCACCATCGAGATTGCTCGAAACTCCCGGAACGATGTTGTTTATGGTCGGCGTAAGAAAGGCATTCCTCCATCGAGACTTTACCACCAGACAAGTCGGTTTTTCAAAAAAAAATCATGGTATTAGCAGCTGTATCGTGGAATGGAAAGACGAAAATTCATTTCATTTCAGAAAATAAAAAATTGATTCAGAAACCTCTGTAAATCTCTTAGAGGAGAATCTTTTGCCTGATTGTCGGCGTCTGTATTATGGAAACGATTTCATACTCCAACAAGATGGTGCTACAGCTCATACTAACAAGTTCACACAGGATTAGCTACAACAGAATGTAGTCAACTTCATTGGAAAAAACGACTGGACCCCCGCAATCACCTGATTGCAATCCCATGGATTATTGCATATGGAACACTCTAACAGAGAAGATTTATGAAGACCAAACAGAAAAGTTTACAGAAATGCAATTAAAGAAAAAAATACTCGAATGTTGGGACAAAATAATATTAGCAGAAATCAGAAAATGTATCATGTCGTGGAAGAAAAGGTTAAGAGTAGTTTGTAAGCAGGACGGCGGACATATTGATCATATTTGTTGATAAGATGTGAATAATAAATTTTTTTCAGTTTATGATATTCGTTTTTTTTTCACCATACCTCATTGTTCCTTCAGGAAGTTCAAAGCGCAGCCGTCAGCAGGTAAAGTTATGCTAACACTGTTTTGGGATACACGAGGCCCTATCGAGTCCTTGGACATTATCTAGAGCGTGGAACTACAGTAACAAGTGCATCGTATTCTGACATACTTCGGAATGAGTTAAAGCAAGCAATTCGCACAAAACGGAAAGGGAGATTGTCGGAAGGTGTTATTCTGTTACACGACAATGTGCGCTCTCATACGGCTGCACAGACTAGAAAATGCCTTCAAAAACTTAAATTTGAAGTTCTCAACCATCCAGCCTACAGTCCAGACCTGGCACCTTCGGATTTTTACCTGTTTGGACCACTAAAAGACGCTTTGAGAGGTCAGCGATTCCAAGGCGATGATGACCTGAAGGAGGCGGTGCATGACTGGGTACACACACACAGCCAAAAACATTCTTTTGTGATGGCATTAGGAAGCTTGTAGATCGCTGGACTTAGTGTATTGAGAAACAGGGAGACTATGTTGAGAAGTGATGCGTTTATAATCTATCAGATGTGAAAATAAAATTGTGAAAATAAAAAGTGCGGATACTTATTGAATTACCCTCGTGTGTGTGTGTATATATATATATATATATATAGTTTCCTTTTCCCTGTGGTTGTTTGCTTATTAATAAGATCACGTGTTATTTTGTGATTTTAGTGCATATATATATATATATATATATTATATATATATATATATATATATATATATATATATATATATTGACGATTGGTTAGGTTAAGTCGTAATATTTTCGTTAGTTTTAACGTTTTATTTGATTGGGTATACGCGGACAAAGTTGGGGAACGCAAACTAAACTAAGATAATGTAGGAGAACATAAACTACACTAGGATAATGTAGGGGAACGTAAACTACGCTAGGCTCCACAGGGGGACGTAAACTACACTTGTTCAGGTGGTTGGGTATTCTTTACATTACATTACATTTCATTTGGAAAACATGAAACCAATGGCGCCTACTGAGGTTACTCAAGTCATAAGCTATATTTTATAATAAAATTGTGCAAAATGTCAATCTCAAGTCAGCTAATTAACATACATCTATTTACAGAGCTACTATTTAAGGAGCCACTATTTACCACATTATATGAGAAGTCATTTAAAAAATCTTAATTGGAAAAGTATTTTCATAGATCCAATCTACAAGTCCGCTTTCTAATTTTCTTCCTATGCTCTCGAGTTTTTCCATCAGCCTCTAATAGAAAAATGTTACTTACATCTAAATTGTCCAAACTGAAAACATTCTGAACATCTGTATCATATTTCCCCTTAAACAACGTTCTTGCAGTCAGCCATCTTCATTTTACTGCAAACGATCAGCTGGGCAACAAGTGCAAGAATACTTGTTATTTATAGTGGTAAGACTAAATTTTGAGGACTGGGGTTGCATCTGTTGATGCCTTACCTCCTAAAGAAACAGACGTGTTTCGTAGTACAGGCAATACGTGTTCAGCTAAGGCATACTGCCATACCGTAGTTGACCCAATTTTACTGAGTATGTTAGGTCTATTTGGATTGTCAGCATGTGTTGTGCACATGGGGTGGATTGGGACACTGTCCCAGTGCACCCCATAGATGAATGCATTGACGTTTACCCTGCAACGAAGTTAGATTAGCAGATCTATATATCATATTTGGCACCATATCATAAATGACGATATCATAAATGTGGCAATTTTATGTCCATGGTTCATGTTTAGGCCATTACATGGGGCCATGTTTAGGTCAATGTAAATGGCAATTTACGAAGAGAGCTGTGAAGAACGGTGACTTTGTCCCTATAAAGTATTCATTTGCAAGAGCAATTTCCTACTTTGTCGGTGAGATCTTACAGAACTTGAATGAGGACGATATCTTGGAGGTCACATTTCTTGTTCATCAGCGTACCAAGAAAGAGAGTGTACTGTTTGTCTTCCCAGGGAAGGAAGACGTGGATGAAATTGACTTGGAGGACATCATTCTGAAACTATGAAAGCCAACTACTGCAAGTGGTACCGAGCACAATGTGATGTAGACCATGTTTCTGAAGTAGACTTAAGCGATTATGTCTAGGTGCACCTAGCCAGCACCATTTTGTTGTAGGCTGCTGGTCTACTATTTCAAGGTGATCCCATCACCCAAATTATGGTCCAGACTATCCTCCGAAGTTGAATATTGGGCTCTAGTAATTACTGTGCAAGAATTTTTTGTCTCCTTATCCAAATTAGTTATTTCTACGTAGTGTCCCAATGCACTAGCAGATTTACGGGAGGCGGTGGTGGCGGCCGCCCCCTTTGGTCAATTTAGCGCCCCTCTTGGTCAATCTTGGCGCCCCTTCCAAGTGCTTTATTTTTTTATAATAATTTTTTAATTTCTAAAAGCAAAAATGTACATACTTTTTTAAATTATAAAACATCAACACCACCCTCGTAAATACCTAGTAACTTACCTTTCAATTTTATTTTTAGAAACTGTGTATAAAAATAATATTTCCCTTCGTATACTCAATGAAATCATGCTTTCCAGCTTTACATATTCATTTATTAATGGTTGTAAGCATTTGTAGAAACAAGGTTAATGTGCTTGTAAACCCTTTGCGTAGTATTCACATTCACGATTTTCCTCTCTCTAAATGATTGATTCAGGTAATACTTTGAACAGATGGATTAGATAACGTCAGTCAAATTAATTCCAATATTTACTAACAGAAACCTGGTCTTTAACTACATTTTAGTAAACGCTAAAAATTTGCCTGCTGGTGCTTAAAGGGTTAATATATGTATTTTTAATTCCAGTGTATGTAATTATATTTATTATAATTAAATGTTATTTTAGCGCAATTTTTACATATGTAAAGGTCCGCCCCTCTTTCGAAAATCCTAGCTTCGCTACTGTCCCAATGAACCCCGATAGCTGTCCCAATACACCCCCAGACTTGGGGCGCATTAGGACAAAATTATGACTTGAAAAAAGTGAGATTTTTCAAAACTACTCAGCAGATGTTGCAGGTATTGAATATGTATAAGATACGCAAATGAATCCTGCAAGGCGCTGTACAGTTCATATGTCTGTATCTTTCCCAATAAAAATGATTTTTAAAAACAGTTAAAAGTGTCCCAATGCACCCCTCTCTCTCCTATACAGTATACATATACACATTATACAGTATATGACGGCCGTACCATGTGTTTCGATCAAAGTCCGAATAAAAGTGGTATTATAGTGAAAATTCCGCAGTAATAAATTTTAAGCAGTACCAGTATCTAAGTGAATATCTTGTGCCCACAGTTATATATTTTGTAAGTGGTGAATTATGGCGAATGCCATAAAATATAAAACAGCGCGAATTAATCTGTAAAGCGTTTTCCGAGTGTTTCATTTGAAGGAAATTAGCTGCCCACCTGTAGGTTGAAACATTTCCTACGACTATCCCCCAGCTATTGCTCGCGGCCACACTCCCAGGCACCAGTCAGTGAGAATATACAGAATATACAACGCGCCACATCCCCCATCCCCCGGAGTAACGGAGAAAACTTTCTCTCACTTAATCTAAGTCAAAATCACTCCACCCTTCACGCTATCCTTTCGGGTCAAATTTCGCTCACCAAATTTTACTTTTGTTAAGTAATACGGAAATGGCTAATAAATTTCTACAACACTGCAATTTCAACAATAATACAACAGATGATTCTAAGGCAATTACAGTAGCTGTGATTTCTGCCAGTAATTACCAATTGCAAAGCAATTGAATGGAATGAAATACTTTTGCGAAAGATGTATGACTGAAAAAGACTCATTTACGATTTATGAAACATAAAGAGATTATGAGGAAAAACCAAAAAGGAAACTGTGAATGACGAGCAGAGAAAAACAGAAGAGGAACGAAGAAAAGTGAAGTAAAAGTAGAAACAATACCGTCACACAAAGAGGGCGAGAAAATGAATGTAACAGAGACACAAAAATTAATACAAGAAGTCCAAACGGAGGACACTAGCGTAAATAGTAAAAAACAAGAAGGCAACCACGAAAATAGATTGAAGATATCTCCAAATAAGGGCTGAAACAACTATAAAAAACAAAGGTCTTGAGTAAAAATGGGGAAGGAACTGTATGTAGATAGTATGTAAGAGGCAATTGTAGATATAAGAGAGGACAGTGTATGTATGAGCACCACACTATGTGCGAATTCTGCTATAATAATGACCACTGTAAATTCGATATGGGACCTGCAAATGTGGTCCCATACCCTGTGCCCTTCAACAAACTCGAAGGGCAATAGGCAGTGGCGGTTCCTCATATGGGCAATATGGGCAGCCGCACAGGGCGGCATTTGTGGAGGGGCGGCATGAGCGCCTGCAAAAAAAATAAAAATAAAAATAAGAATAAATAAATAAAGAAATAAATAAAAATAAAAAATAAAATAAAATAAATAATAAAAGATCAATAAATATATTTTTATTAATAAAAAACCATCTATTGCATTTTCCATAAACCTTCCCATAAAAGACCTAAACAATGCAAAATGCTTCCAGATTAATATTATTGGGAATAAAGGCTCATACTTTAACATATGTAATGTTATTTTTCTGGGTTTGGTTAAATAGTGAAATGTATATTATTTATTACAGAACGAATCTTCACACTAAGCCACTAAGGTCTGTCAAATAACCGCAAATGGATAAGAAGAGGTCAAAGCTATCAGTTGCTCAGTTTAGAAAAAAGAGGAAAGAAGAAGAGGAGAAACGAGCAAAAGATAAAGGTATAGAGCTATGTCATCTACTCTTCACTGCTATATTGCACTGCTATTTTGTGATATAGCTTTCTGAGTCATTTGAAGTGTACTATTATGTATATAATTAGTACTACACTACACTTTAAGGGACAATCTGACTTGGATGGCAGAGAGCTTGCACAGGAGCTGAAGAACTTGCCTGACTTGCCATCAAAGACCATATCCTTGCTTGAACTGCTGACATTTATCCATGAAAGGGAGCTCTCTGAAATATATCCAAATTTGTGGACTGCTCTCAGAATTGGTCTTACTCTTCCAGTCACTGTTGCTGAAGCAGAGAGGAGCTTTTCAAAGCTGAAGCTCATCAAATCCTACCTGAGGTCAACTATGTCACAGGAACGCCTTACCGGTCTGGCCATCATCAGTATAAATCATACAATTGCTGAGCAGATTTCATATGATGATTTAATTCATGACTTTGCATCAAGGAAGGTAAGAAGAGTCAGGCTTTAGATGGCAGTTGTGCTGTGGTGCAATTTATTTGTTTCTTGTTCAAAGTGTAGCATAATAATTACCCTCTCTTAAGTGTCTTATTCTATTTATGTGATAGAGCATTTGTACAATTTGGAAATTTGATTCTCTAGTTTATTTATGACAGTTGTGCAATTTAATTTGTATTTTTCCTGTTCATAGTATCATAATTACATTCTCTTAAGTGAGTTATTCTATTTACGTGATGAAGGATTTGTAAAATTCAGAAATTTGAGTCTTTGTTTTGGTTCTGAAGTTCCAACAATTAGTCCAATAAAAAGTTATTTTGTGAAAGAGTTATGTCTGTCCTTTATTTTGGGGGGATTCGAATGTGTGTGTGTTGGCGAACAGGGGGGGGGGCGCTGAAGGTGAGGTTCGCCCAGGGCGTCATGTAAGCTAGGACCGCCACTGGCAATAGGAAAAACGAAAAGAAACCTATGTATACAAATCGCGAACCAAATTTTTTCAACATCGCAGACACAATACGGCTGCTAAGTCTCATACAGCATATGCAGCCGACACAGTTGGGGACTACCGAGCCGAACAGTTTCCTGGCAAGAAACTACCAGAACAAGTAAGCGGAAACGAATCTTTCTCGGAGGACCCTAGGGTTACAAAACACGCGACACTGAAGGATAATGAATTTGGAATGTGCAAGTGGCAACGCAAAACTAAGAACATAAATATTGTCCTGGTTAATATTCAAGGGCTAAAACCGAACAACTCGCTAAACAAGACTTCACACCTGAAAAGATTTATGGATGAAACAAGGGCTGACATCGCATGCCTCACAGAAACACATCTTAAAGATTGCAAAGGAGACTGAAAACTGCGAATACTGCATAGATAAGAAAGAAATACACAGGGTGTTTCAGGTCGACCCTAGAAATATCGAAATTGGCGGAATTTGTAGCAAATAGGTAAGAATTATTATGACAAACTTCAAGTACCAAATACCAAATTCCGCCAATTTTCATATTTTTAGGGTCAACCTGAAACACCCTGTATATCGATGGTTACGACTTATTAACGAGCTGATAGAACATCAAGACGTAAAGGTGGCTGTGCTATACTGTATATGTACAGTCCCCTGCAATAGTCGCGCTCCATCCCTGTATAGTCCTCCCCGAGATGTGGCAGCAACGCATGAGGAGGGAGAAGGGATACAGAGGTGGATATCGTGTGTGTGTGTGTGTGTGTCTAAATACTCCAACACTTTATTTTTATCCTTGAAACACTGCTCTATATACCGCTATCACATATGTTTCCCATCAGTTTCCAATGCAACGTATAAAATAGATGATATTCTTAAATAGAGAAAAGAGTAATAGGATTAATGATTGTTATACAAAGTTTGTAATAGTAATATTATTGTAATCGATTATAATTTATACAGAAAAGGAAAGGGACATTTCTTGCATTAGTAAAAAAAAAATCACGATTATCTCAGTTATTATGGTGTCCCTAAATATAAGAAATGGGTTAAAGTAGGATAAAAGGGAAACGACTTACAGCTCATATATGGTACAAGGAGTTACAAGGAAAAGAAGTACCTCAAAAGGCCTTGCGGCCCATACCGAGGAGGTACCAATGGCAACGGGTGCCAGGGAAAATTTTGTAAAAGTTTATTTTTCTTTCAACTATCCTAGCAGTAGTAGAAAACTGGATAGAAAAGTAGAAGGCTCTCTCCCCACCCTCCGCTCCCTCCCTGCCAGAGGCAGGTACGGAAAAAGGTTGAAGAAAATACCTTGACCCTGGAAAAGTAGCCAAGGAAATTTTACAGGAAAGTGGAGAATATATAAATAGCTCTATATTTAGCTTGCTCACAGAGACACCGAGCAAGCGAACTCCTGCAGAGTTTTCTGAGGTTTTAATCTTAAACTATGAGTGTGTTCAGAGAGAGAGAGGAGAGAGAGAGAGAGAGAGGAGAGAGAGAGAGAGAGAGGAGAGAGAGAGAGAGCGTTACAAGGAGTTACAAGGAAAAGAAGTACCTCAAAAGGCCTTGCGGCCCATACCGAAGAGGTACCAATGGCAACGGGTGCCAGGGAAAAATTCCTACATCATCAAATAGTGTGCAAGATTTGGTCTAACCTTTTCTTGAACTAATCCACAGAACTGTTCACAAGTTCTGAAGATAGCCTGTTCCACGTGTCACAGATCTTATACGTAAAGTAATTCCCACACACACTAGTCCTAAACCGTTTCGAATCCAACTTCCAACGGCCCAACACAGACAATACGAGGTATGCCCGCCAACACATATATGAAGTGGCAAGGAGTGGACACGTGACCTGTGGATATAGGTGCACCTATACGGCATTGGAGAGCTGGCAGAAATTAACGGGAGGTTTACAGCCGACCAGTATCTAGAGATACTGTAGGAGGTGATGCTGCCAACCGTAAGGACATACGCTTTGCCCCCATCCTAAGCGGATTATATTTATGCAGGTAAGTAATATAACTAAATTATTTTCATTACACAGAATATGCTTTCAGGAAAATTACTTAATTAAGGTCAATCAGTGTATATTTTAAGGGAATATGATTAAAGGAGGACATTAGTAAATGTAGTTTTAAATGTAATTTTAAATGTATCTTTATTTTTATTTATTTATTTATTTATTTATTTTTGCGTCCTCTTAAGGCAACTTCAAAAAAGTATAGATGAAATGTGAACTCTCAAGTTTTTGCTAATTTCTTTTTATGGGATAACTGCCCTGTTCATACTGCTAAGATCATCAAACGGTTGTTTCAGGAACAACGAGATGTCGAGCTGCTGAACTGACCCAACAAGGGGTGTGACCTAAACCCCACTGAAAATGTGTGGGCAAATGTGGTTAAAGCTTAGGAGCCTAGGCAGGAGCGGACATCTCGGCACCTCCTGGAACACACTATGGCAGAGTGGGAACTTTTCCGCACGAACCCAAAAGTCCTTTACAATCACGTGGCATCTGTTCCAAATAAGCTACGAGAGGTCATTAATAATAATGGAGGATGGACCAAGTATTGCGTAATTGTGTATAATAATGTTATGGTTATGATGCTGTAAATATATATTTATTTATTTGAACAATTGTCAGTTCCTTATAATTTGAACATTATGTTTTGTATCAGGCACGTGCACAGGGGGGGGGGGGCTTGTGGTGCTTGAGCCCCTGCCCTTTTTCTTCTTCATATCAAAAGTGCCCTTTTAGTCAAAATTCATAAATATATTGATTCGACATAAATTTGAATTAATTAGTTATATTTTTATTTAGTTACTGCTACTTCAACAGATTTTCAAAACTGGAATTACTTTGATCTATGATTTTTTTTATAAGAATAATAAACTTAACATACCGTTACTATTATTTTGTCAATCAGGAGGACGTCCCTAGTGGTAACACTGACTGCAGCTGTTCACTGTTGATTGCGTCTCTCGGGTATGTGGGTGTATTGTTTACTGTTTGTTTATTTTACGTTAACCTAAGCTAACTAGTGATTTCTCACTGATAATTATGGTAAGTTGGAATCCAAAGCAGTGTGACATTACTCCAAAAAATATTGTATGACATTACTCGTAAAGTTGGTAAAAACGTCCACGTCCCCTACTAGGCTAGGCCCATCAGTACACCAGTGTGTCAAACGATGGATTTTGGGTTTTAGTACTGGCATGAATTTCATTAAATTAATAAATGATTTATTAAACAACATATCATAACCTTTTCATTTTTAATATGAAATTGATTTTTAAAAACAATACAATTTTCATTAAAGTGAATAAAAATACCTAGATTATTTATTATAAAACGATGCAATAAAACGATGCAATCTTGCAATAAAAACATGCCTTTTTATAACAAATTTTCATTTATTTTCTTTAATCAGCTTTATATACAAAAATAATGCATTGAATTTAATGGAATTTAAGAATATTTACCACATACAATTTTAAAATTTTTCTTTGTGTGTGTGTGTGTATACATATGTAGTGAATACTCTTACGACGTAAACCAACACATATATATATAGCCTATATGGCATTGCGGATTTCATTTTTAAAAATGTTAGGGGAGTGCCCTTTTTTCAACTGAGCCCCTGCCGTTCTGAAAGTCTGTGCACGTCACTGTTTTGTATGTTCTTAAGAAAATCCCTAAATTTACTTGGTTCATGTTTATTTTTGTAATGAAAAATTGAAGTATGTTATCATTATCTCTCCATGGATAGACCATTTTCTGGATAATCATTTGTTGATGATGCATGAACTTTAAACAGAAATGTTATTGATTGGAGGAAAAGTCGATACTACAATTTATCTTACACTTTAACTATAACATGGCCACATCAAAATCCCATGGTTGAAAGTTTTTAAAGTATCTCACGTTTGTGAAATAACCTAACTACTCTATTCCCTAAATTTAGGACTATTGCATGAGTAAAATACATAGTCGTCCTAGCATTACCACCAAAACTACAGTGAACAAAATATTTATTCAGTCATTGGTTTTCAAAAATAAAAGTATTACTATAACAACACTTTAGAGGAGGAGGAGGAGAGGGACGGAGTGAGAGTGAGGGAGAAAGAGGGACCGCGTTGCCCCCACATCTCGGAGAAGGCTACACAGGGGTGGAGCGCGACTATTGCAGGGGACTGTACGTGAGATTCATATGGCAGCGATGATAGTAAATAAATCAAACAGCTTCGTGGAACCTTTGGCAGTAAAAATAGGAAAACTAAACGTGATACTTATAGTCATCTACAGACCTCCGAACACTGAGGGTAAGGGGGACACAAGAGAAGACCAGGAACAAGCAAAAATGTTGATGGCTCTAACAAACAAATTTGTGTCAACTCAAGAAATAACAGATAACACCAGAAAAAGTAACCGCCTGGATCTGGTACTCACGAACAACACCAACTTGATTGATGATAAAAAATTAACCAAAATTATTATCTCAGACCATAACATAATCGAGATATCAACTAATATGGTGACAGCCTTAAAAGAAAATAATCATACTGAAGAACGAAGCAATTTCGAGATTTTTAACTTAAACTCCAAGACTATAAGTTGGGAAGAAATCAGATCCCACATGGCCCAAATGGAGTGAAAAAAAGTTTTAGAGGATAAAACAACCAAAGAAATGCTAGCAACGTTGGGGGAAAATACGTTGGAAATTTTCGAAAAATATGCTCCGAAAGCATAGCCAAAAGGAAAGAGGAATTTTTCGAAAAGTTTATAAAAGCGAACATTATTTCGTAAAAGAAAGAGAGTAACTGCGAGTTTAATTAATTGCATGGACAACAATACCATGAAAGTAATACAAGAAAAACTGGAGAGCGTCGATAGGGAAATACAAGTCCTAATTAAGGGCCATACATGGAGAGAAGAGGAAAAAGTGGTAGAAGTAATAAAGGAAAACCCAAAATGCTTCTATATCTATACGAAAAGGAAAACAAGAACGTGCGCCAATATCGGGCCCTCAAAGACAGGAAATAATGAAGTAACCGACGATTTAAAAGGAATACCTGAAACAGTGAGAGCCCAATACGAATCAGTTTTCAGTACCCTAAAATGTGACAAAGTGGTACCTGACAGAGATGCATTCTTTGAAAAGAAATTACAAGGAGAGTGTATAAGACATTTTTAATTTACCGCAGATGAACTCTGGGAGGATACAGAGTTCAAGCAAAGATTTATAGACCAGTGTCACTGACATCCCATCTTACCAAAATATTTGAAAGAATAGTCAGAGAGAAAATCTATGACTTCTTGGAGACACTGGAAAGATTCAATGAGAACTAACCAAAATGAAACTTATACACGGATACATATTCAATAAGAGCCAGCCAAAAGGAAACATGTACATTAGGCCGGGTCGAAATTTTATATTGAAAAGGTACATATTGTGAGAGGTTTGAATGGAACACAGGAACCCCCTCGTAAATTATTTTCGCTGTTTAAAGCCTCCTACCCCTGGCACACTTTTACACTTTTTGACCTATATTGAAGAATATTCCATTTATACGAGACTTACTCTACATTCAGGCTTTTTGATGACATATATCTTTATTAACGTATAATATTTTATTTAATAATGTACAGTATTAGGAAAATTAATTAAGTACAACATATATTCATAAGAAAAAATTAGAGGCATAATAAATGTGCCAAAATTCAATTCACTTTTTCATTGTTCCTTATCACATCAAAAGGGAAAAAATTTTCAATATCATTAGGAAATTTTATTTCGTATGTTTCTTACTCATTCCATTGGGCCTTCCATTCAAACTTGGGCAGTTTTCGCCTTGATTCTAATGAGTTTAAGATAAACTTTTGACGGTTGTCATATCCTATTCTTTCCTGACATGCCTTTGTTACTAGGTTCACTGCCCTTTCCACACTTTGACTGTGGCATGGAAAAGAAGCTATATCCAGTGGCTTACATCAAGCCTGTAGTAGTTCATCGTCGCTAAAATTGTTTAGCAGCAGTGGAGGAGTAATGATCTCTTTTTGCCAATCGATCATCTCGGTGTAGTCAGTAGATTGGAAATTGAGGGGTCGAGGCAACTCAAAGTTTCTGGTACCTGAAAATCCTGTTCTTGAAAGGATGATTTTCTGAATAGCTTGCTCCCTAATTTGTAGTCTCTTGTCAGTTACCATTGATATGAGTACATTTTCTGGGTGGGCAAAGTAGGCGTTATTCTTTAATACTGGTTCTATGATTGATCTATGTTGTTCATCTAAATTTCGAAGCAAGCACATTAAATGCCAAACGTTATATGCACCATCAGTTGCATTAGGATGAAATTTTATCCAAAATTACCCTGGAGCATAGAACTGCATAATAATCTTGACTATATCTTGAAGGTTTTTATCGGGATTTGGCGTTGAGATATATAATCGAAGGACCCTGTTGGCTAGAGTTAGCCAGCGAGCATGGTGAAAGGTACCTGGGGATGCAGTGGACAGATCTTGAGAAGTGTCTCCAGTTTGCACTGCCAGACACATATCACAAAGATATCTTTGATCACTGCTTAGCTCCTTCACAACATTTGCTGGAATTTCTTTACTGCTTCCCTTTACTCGAGAATATTTGACTACCTCCAATTTTGTTAAATCTGTTTTCAGTTTATTCCCAATTGAACCCACAAAAGTATTTGGACCTGTTGTTTTACCATCAATGGCTTTGTAGACGTGCATAAAAGGCAGCTCATTCAAATGCAAGAGGCACACCAACCACTGCACTGGTCTGTTAAGATGAATTTCAACCAGTTTTATGGCTCCACCAATTTTTCCTGTATTTACAGGAGTACCATCACGCAGTAAAGCTTTGATAGTATCTGTGATGTTCGAGTCTGTAATAATAGTTATCAACTCTTCTGCTATGCAGCGAGCAGTTCCATTATCTGGTGTGACATGGTCTACATAGATGCTTCCAGGTTCTTTCACAATAACATAGTGTTCTTCTTTTATCTTTCCGCTTTTAGTTAATGTGTTATCTTTCCTTCCATCAAATCCAAGGCACTCCATCTTCAGATTTTCGGATTTAGACCTAAAAGTATTTGTTTCACCCATGCGATTTCTTTCGCTTTCTAATTTCTTTCTGTCAAGCATGTTGGTGTGGTTAAGGATCCCCATATCTTTTAAAGCTGCATTGACTATTGCAGCTGCAGCTCTACAACTTACACGATAACGATCTGCTGTTAGTGCTAGGTTTTTATAGGAGTGCCTGTTCTGAATATTCTCAGTCAATTCTAAATCGGCCTCATAATCTACATCCTGACCTCTTGAATCTACATCCATGTCTTCTTCGGTATTTTCTATAAATTCCGATGGTAAAACATTCGTGGCTTCAGTCATTTCTTCTTGTGCTTTTAGTTGACGGTTTTGTGCTTCTTGGGCTCTTGTTAAAGATCTCTTCTTTGTTGAACTAACTATGCGATCAAATGGTCCTCACTGATTTTTTCTTTGTTTTTTATCCACAAAAGACTCCCATTCTGACATTGGTATTTTATCCTTACATCTGCAAGATTTCCTATCAATTCCCTTATCATAGCATTCACAATAAGATATATCAAACATTTCATCATACTGAGCTACTTTTAAGGCAAAACTTTCATTTCTTCGATGTAACGGTACCTTGTTCAATTTTGAAGCTTCTTCTATTAGTCGACTGACTTTAAGATAGATACCGTTGGTGTTAATCGTAGGAAAAGAAAATTTCATCCAAATGTCTTCAATATCTCTTACAACAACCCTGTAATAATCATCAGCAGTTGCTGATCCTTTTAATTTAGCTTCTTCACGACGGCGCACAAAAAGGTAGTGTCTCACAACATCTGCTTTTGAAGGAGTCATGGCTGCTGGGAATTCCGTAGGATATCCAAAGGCTGCATTTGAGGACTTGCTTCTAGTAGTCATAGTTTATATTCAGAAGTAAAATCAAATTATATGTAATTTATAATTTATGATAATTCAAATTATAATTAAAGCAAATGCAAATTATTTCTATTTATCTGAAAAATTACTTCTATTTATCTGAAACATAAAAATATCAAGCATTAAACAAACAACTTATCATGTAACATATAACAACATTAAAATATTCAAATGAATTTAAAAAAGGGAGGAGGGGCATGTGATAGGAGTAGTAGGGTAGCACATGCTTAATTTTTTAATATTTGTTAAAGTGATAAAAAAAACCTTCTCACATAGTGTACTTTTTAAGAAATAACATTTTTTCCCATTTAAATATATGCAAATATGAGGGTAAAAAAGGGAGGGGGGTATGTGCTATGGGTAGCAGGGGTAACACATGCTTGATATTTTAATATTTTCTTAAGATGATAAAATTAAACTTCTCACATAGTGTACTTTTTAAGAAATAAAAGAAATTCTCATTTTCGACCCGGCCTAATGTACATGGATACATATACACGGATTCCGAACAGGAAGATCATGCCTATTACAACTAATCGAACACTATAACAATATCAAAGTCGCATCTGAAAGCAATGAAATCTACGATGTCATCTATACAGAATTTGCTGAAGAATTCGACAAATGTGATCAGTATAATAGCACATAAAATGAAACATATGGGAATAACAGGCAAAGTGGGAAAATGGATCTACAATTTTCCCAGAGAACGTCTGCAGCTCGTAAAAATCCAAGGTATACCATCATCAGAATCGGAAGTACGCAGCTCAATACCGTAAGGAACAATACTGGCCACAGTCCTATTCATTATCATGCTAGCATACTGTCAGAGCTGGGCAATAAATACATTGAATGTATTTAAATACTAAATACTAAATACATGGGAGAAATGTATTTAAATACTAAATACTAAATACATGGGAGAAATGTATTTAAATACTAAATACAAAATACATCAATTGTATTTAAATACATTTGTAAATACATTTTAAATACATACAAATTTTAACATTCACTAATTCATGAGTAACAACAATATAAAATGTTTGATAAAGGATAAAGAAATAGTGCAATCTAATTTCCGATTATATATTTCCCTTTTTAGAACAAAACAAAACAAAAGAACTTAGAACTTACGATGTTCAACCAGTGACATATTATACTCATTATATCATTGCAAAATGAGTAACAATTAATGAGTAGATGAGACATAAACGTAAACATAAGACGTAAACATAAACATAAGGCACCTTACGAATTCTCTTTTATTTCACGGTTGCTGCGGATCAAAACCAATCTTTCAAAAGTTTCGTCTGAAAGAGAGTTTCTTTTGGGAGTCAAAGTGATTCCCGCGAATGAGAATATTCGCTCTACCGGTGCCGAAGATGGTAATGTCGTGTTATAGCGGAGGAACAGTCTTTTTATGAGAGGACGTTTTCCCAAACTGTTGAAACATGAACCATGCTGTACTACACTGTCGACGCGTCGTACTGTGCTAGTACAGAACGTGTATTAAACCAGTAAAAGTATTTACATTTTTAAATTTTGAGTATTTAAATACATTGTATTTAAATACTCATTAAAGTATTTAAATACTATATTTAAATACATGAAAAACAATGTATTTATAAATACAGTTCTAAATACACAAATGTATTTAAATACGTATTTAAATACAAATGTATTTAAATACTGCCCAGCTCTGCATACTGTACATAGACAATGAAGTATCCAACAGTGTAGTCATGACCGTTTCTAGCCATTAGGGGGCCCTAAGCAGTATACGCATTTGAGGCCCCACCCCTCCATCCACCAACTCACGCCTTACTACATCACCTCAGCACACACATACAAAAAATGGCTCTGTTAATAAAAAACAATTATGAAACAATTTTAATGAAACATTTATGTCCAAAACAACAGATATGTACTTTCAGAAGACAAACAGAAAAAATACTCTTCATGAAATTCCTGAAAATTAGCTTATACATTATTTAGAATAAATGACACAGAACTATATATAAAAAAATAATGCAATTATCAACTACCAAACAATTACTAATTCTATGATACAATCGTGTAATAGCTAACAGTTATACAGAATAGTTTGTATCTTCAAAATTTTTGCCTCCTAGATTTTTTCTGGGCGAAATCATCAATAACATCATCATATGAAATCTCCCTGCCAACGTCCTGGTTGATGCTTATGATGCCAAGGCCACTGAGGCGATCCTGCCCCATTGATGATCTGAGGTAGTTCTTGATTAGCTTCATCTTAGAGAAGCTCCTCTCGGCTGACGCTACTGTCACAGGTAGAGTGCGGGCAATTAATTCTTAATGCCAGTGGTGGGCACCGTTAACCAAAAAGTTAACTTCGTTAACCGCTAATCCGTTAACCAAAAAGTTAACTTCGTTAACCGTTAATCCGTTAATTCGTTAAACATGTAACGGAAGTTACCGATAAACCGTTAACGTTAACTTTTATTATAAAAAAAATGAAAAACACAATATATATAATTTAATTTTCCCTCTTCTTCTCGTTCTCCATTTTGTCCATGAGATGCATGTTGCCCGCCAGGACATAAAGGGTTAAGGTGAAAACGCTCCCATTGTAAGACATCAATTGACTTAATTTATGTCATCAAAGTGACATGAGAATTGAAATCTTACCTGATCAGTTTTATGGTTCTTGAAATGTATCAAGGAGACTACTAATAAGGTACTCACAGACATATTATAAATATACATGACTTACTTGACAACGATTATTTTTAAATATTCACTAGCACAAACATGTTGCGCAAGAGACAAACTGCAAATGAAACGAATGTAGTTATTTGTTGTAATTGTTACATATATATTATTGAAAGTGCCTTAAAATGATCGTGATATTTCTTGAAAGAAGTTGAAACATTCAACTCAAATGGCAAATCTTTCCGCCTGATTTTACAGTCGACCATGTTTTGCTCAAACCAGTGCCATAAATAACTACCATATTTGGTAAGACACAAATTGTGGCGACGGAAACAAATATATCGCCTGATTTTGCACTGCGGAAATGGAAATTCGTTCATCACTATTAACAGTGGCGGATTAATTGCGCACCTGCTCAGCACTGAAAATAATAGAAACTTTTAAACGTTTATTTATGAATTTTTTGGGTTAACGGACTTGAGTTAACGGAAGTTAAATGTAACGGAAGTTAATTAGTCCGATAATGATTTTCAAAGTTAACTTAAAAGTTAAATCGTTAACGAAAAAGTTAACTTCGTTAATTAACGATTAACGGATTAACGGTTTGTGCCCAGCTTTGCTTAATGCAACCCAGAGATTGGGGTACAGTTCCTCCAGTTGCTTCTGATGAATGAAGGAGAGAAGTTCCAACGCAGTCATGTTGTGTGAAGGTAAAGTCGGCAAGTTCTTAATTTCGAGGGCCAGTTCTCTTCCATCAATGTCAGAGTCAGCTCCAGAGCTCAGTATCTTAGAGAGCTTTTCACACTTGCAGGACAAGTCTTCCTTGTTCATTGTGGTGTGGCCCCCTAGTAGCAGCGGGGCCCTAAGCGGCCGCTTAGTCTACTTATGCCAGGAAACGGCCCTGAGTGTAGTAACATCTTTTGCAGACGATACAAAACTCAGTAATGCAGAAAAGGTGGAGACCCTATAGAGGGACACGAGCAGAACATAAAAATGGTCAGAAGACAACAACATGAAATTTAACACCGAGAAATTTCAGCTCTTGAGATATGGAAAAAATGAGAAATTGAAACAGTGAACATAATATGCCCAGATAGAACAGGAAATTCAGAGAAGCAAGAAAGCAATAGATTTAGGGGTTATAATGACCGACGATGCGAAATTTGAGACACAAACTCAAATAGCGATAAACAAAGCAAAAAGAGTCGCGGGACAGGTGCTGAGAACCCTTAAAAGAAGGAAAGAAGAAAGTAGTGATTTCCCTGTTGAAAACAATGATCATACCAAAACTTGAATACTGCTCAGTCTTGAGGTCCCACATAAAAACGGAAGAAATTAATAAACTGGAAGAAATTCAAAAAAATTTCACATCCAAGATTGGTGGCTGCAAAGAATTCATCTACTGGGAAAGGCTTCTTAAACTAAATCTATGATATATTCACTGGAAAGAAGAAAGATACACCATAATTTACACTGGAAAATAATGGAAGGAACTCTCAATTAATAGGGTTTTTTTTACTTTTTCTTTTTATTTATGTTTTTAGTAGATGGAAATTCTTGGGAGCCAAAACATCTGAAAAGTTACAGTAAATTATTTTGGGAAGCCACTCCTCTTCCCACTACTTCTTTCTTTTTCTCCTTTTTATTGCTGTCATTATAAAGAGAGCTGTTGGCTTGGCAGGGAGAGTTAGTTCGGATAGAGTAGAAGTAGTAATGTTTCCTTTGCCGATAAAGAGGCGTTGGTCGAATCTGGCTTCAGAGCACTGGGAGTTCTGGTGATTCCCTATCGGTAGAGAAGGCTTGATAGCAGTGACGTGCACAGACTTTCAGAAGGGCAGGGGCTCAGTTGAAAAAAGGGCACTCCCCTAACATTTTTTAAAATGAAATCCGCAATGCCATATAGGCTATATATATGTATACACACACAAAGAAAAATTTTAAAATTGTATGTGGTAAATATTCTTAAATTCCATTAAATTCAATGCATTTTTACCAACTTTACGAGTAATGTCATACAATATTTTTTGGAGTAATGTCACACTGCTTTGGATTCCAACTTACCATAATTATCAGTGAGAAATCACTAGTTAGCTTAGGTTAACGTAAAATAAACAAACAGTAAACAATACACCCACATACCCGAGAGACGCAATCAACAGTGAACAGCTGCAGTCAGTGTTACCACTAGGGACGCCCTCCCTGATTGACAAAATAATAGTAACGGTATGTTAAGTTTATTATTCTAATAAAAAAATCATAGATCAAAGTAATTCCAGTTTTGAAAATCTGTTGAAGTAGCAGTAACTAAATAAAAATATAACTAATTAATTCAAATTTATGTCGAATCAATATATTTATGAATTTTGACTAAAAGGGCACTTTTGATATGAAGAAGAAAAAGGGCAGGGGCTTAAGCACCCCAAGCCCCCCCCCCTGTGCACGTGCCTGCAAGTTGATAGGATATCTCGGAAGCCAAAACCTCCAAATATGTTTTCAATTTCAGGATGCTACTTGGGTATACAGTGTAGCATTGTCGGATCCAAGGGGGGCTAAAGGGGGTGCAGGCCCACAAAAATTCTGTAGTGCTAAAACTCACACAGGTGAATTTGCACGCCAATCACATTAGGTTGCAGAGAAATTGCCGCGAACTTACTCCATGCGTGGTTGAACGGACAGACTCCAGATTAGGCTGCCTCTGTAAACAACTCTTTCACTGATAACCAGTGTTTCTTTTATTTGCAGACCATAGATCAATGATATAGCCGCCAACGGTTCCGAGGCGATGCAAGCAGTAAATTCACAGGGATAATGTAGAAGCTGACTCAGCAGAGGAATACTACCGAAGATGCGTGACCATTCCTCTTCTCGACCATCTACTTGAGAAGCTTAACAAAAGGTTTTCAGAACATGCGCAGAAAGCAGCCCTTGGCCTCTGCCTTGTGCCATCCGCCATGATGAAGAAAGACGATTGGCGCGTAAACGTTGACAACCTGGCGACCGTGTGCAAGTCTGACCTGCCCTCCCAGCTATCAATGCCCACAGACCTTCATTGCTGGTATAATAAAATTACCATGTTTGATCCTGACCACTTGCCGGACACTCCAATCGCAGCTGTGAATCACTGCGACTTTAGGTTGTTTCCAAACGTCACCACGCTGCTGCAGCTGGTTTGCACCATTCCAGTGACAATATGCGAGGCTGAACGCAACTTCATAGCCTTGCGCCGCTTGAAGAGTTCCTGAGAATGACCATGGCGGATAGTCGCTTGAATAGACTGGCGCTGCTCCACATTCATTGTGACATCAAGATTAACCTTGACAGGGCGGTAGACATCTTTGCAGAGAAACAGCACAGGCGGTTCTCTCTCTTGGAAACTGTACCCTTTCACCTTTCCTCACCAGTTATGTAGTATGTTATTCAATAAGTCAGAGATATTCTAGCCGTCATTAGTTGTGGCTCTCTCTGTCTCATACTGATACCCTGTAGTTTAAACTGGTCCCAGACAATTGGTCCAATGACAATTGGTCCAATGACGATTGGTCCAATGCCGATTTGTCCAATCAGACAATTCGTCCAATCGGGCGTTAAATGGAATGAAGTTAAATGAAATTTAGAAAAAACTTTATTTACAGAAATTGATATAATAATTATTTGAAATTACTTTGTTATTTATAAAGCATACTATAACTAAAGGTTACATATTACTTTGTTTATTTATAAAACATACTATAGCTAAAAGCTACATATTAAACTAAAAGCATAAAGCATACTTATTAACTAAGAGAAAAATGCAGTATCAGGTATTCAGTATCAGATTAAAGCCTATGGTGGTAATGCTAATATTTTTAGTAAGAGACAACCTTGGTTTTCTATTCCAGATAGATTTGTTAATTATGGCGATTTAATATTTGGAAATACTGGTGGTGTACAGAAGTATAATAATACTAATCCTTCTTTTTATTTGAAACAAACTTATTATATTGCTTTTAAAGGTTTCATTGGTATGTAATAAATGAAAAATGTTTATAATGTCGTATTTACCCTTTACATTAGTTTGTTCCTTGTTCCGGCTGCCCAGGCATGGTGGGTACAGTTCCTCCACACACTTATCCCATTGTCTGATTTAGGTCTCGGGGGTACGGGGGCGGAGCCCCCGTATAGAGCACGTACCTCTACATTACGGTGCATAGGGTTTTTCCTTTCCTCTTTCGGATAACACTATTTCGCACACACGCCGCTCCATGGGTTTCACAAAAGCAGTTGTAAAGGGAAAAGAGATGTGACTCTTATGAAATCTAACACAATAATGTTGTAAGTCGAACCCCAACATTTCCACGTAAACTATTGGTTTTAAGCTATACTCGTCGTTGTATACGCTACCAGTTGAACCAATCGGTATTGGACCAATCGTCATTGGACCAATCGGTATTGGACCAATCGTCATTGGACCAATCGTAATTGGACCAATCGTACCAAATGCAGTTTAAACAGACACGGTTTATGCCTGTCGTCCCTTGCTTTTTCATAGGCACCATACAGATGGCGCATGGATCCACCTATGTGTAGGCTTGTTAGAAATTAATAATTTAATTAAAGATTCTCAACACGGCTTTCGGCGTAATCTTTCTTGTCTTACTAATTTGCTCGACTTTTTTAATGATATTGTAAATATATATGAGAGTAAAACAGTCGATGTTATACATTTCGATTTTCAAAAGGCGTTTGATAAAGTGTCCCATTGGAGACTATTAGCTAAACTTCAGTATCACGGAATTGATGGTAATGTTCTCAAATGGATCGAAAATTGGCTTAGCGGACGTGAACAAAGAGTGGTCAGTAATGGCAAAGCGTTAAACTGAAGAAATGTAACTAGCGCCGTGCCTCAGGCATCAGTTCTGGGAACACTTCTTATTACCGATATACAACTTTTTACATTTATCTATATTAAAGTTCATTTGCCAAATTTCTGCCCACTCGAGTAACATATTAATATAATTTTGAATCTGCAAATGTTCTGCCGCTGATTTTGTTCGCCCCCCTATTGTGGTATCATCCACAAATTTTGAAATTGTACTGTTAATTCCTTTGTCGTTGCACTATTTGATATAAATAATAATTTACATGCAAACCTTACCTTGTTTACGTTACATTAAGATAAATCAATTAAAAAAATTATTTTGAATCAACGTTCCGGCAAACGTTAACGTTAATTGGTATTATATTTAAAAAATAATAAATC
Source organism: Bathynomus jamesi (assembly GCA_023014485.1). Taxonomy (NCBI): domain Eukaryota; kingdom Metazoa; phylum Arthropoda; class Malacostraca; order Isopoda; family Cirolanidae; genus Bathynomus; species Bathynomus jamesi. The sequence goes on from JAJOZX010008716.1 coordinate 150,350, forward strand.
ATGGGGGAAGGGAAAAATAACAATGAGCTCCTGCCTCTTGTGTGAATGGTAATTTCCCCTTTCTTATTTTGTGTTTTCTTACCTGCTTTACAAATGCATACCAAAACCTACTTACAGTATGTTTATAGTCAAAACTACGCGTGTACAAAGTTTCTCATTCCCTTGTGAAAACCAAGCTACCAATCTCAGTTTTAGAGACCAAAGTCTCCATTTACAACCTCACAAACCACCTCTTTTTGTCTGTTTGCCATTACTTTTATTCGCACATTTTCTTCATCTACGCATTTTTCACAATGCTTCGATTAATTATTCATTCTTTCCATATGACGATACCAAGGTAACATATTCTCCTCTGACATTCCTCTCCAGAAATATTTTTAGTCTACACTCTTTCCGAACATTCTTATTTATCATACTTAATTTTATTCGTTTAGAAACATTTTGCGTATAGCTTCACTTTGTATCACCTTCTTATTATAAAAGAGTAAAGAATTATTTTTTTGTCATATGGTCAATCCGTTTTACGCCAATCATACTACTAAATTTATTCCTCTCAACCGCTCTCACTTTTGACAACGAACCATTATGCCAAACAAGTGTGTCACCCATACGTCAATGTTAGCGCTAATACACCTTCATGTAAACCTCTTGCTGCATCTACATTTAAACATTTTCTTGCTGCCACAACTTTCATTACATCCATAACATGCATGTCCTGCTTCACTACTTTCAACTTCCATTTGGCTTGTACTTCACTTGCCAATCAAACGGTCAAAACAAATCATTTAAATAATGCAATACAATTCTATTAAAATGAACAGTGATCATTCTAGTGCATTATCTAAAGGGCAAAACTATTAAAGCTCAAGGTGTAATCAACTTGGCACAGTTTATTTTTATTTACAAATGTAAGAGCAAAATCATTCATTTACAATGGATAAATAAATATTTTGTAACTCATCAAGAAATCCACTCATATCAGACGAGAAATAGATCAAAGCATGTTATTTCTCAATTTAGATTGTCTTCATCTCAAAAATTTTTCATTTTCATTGGACTGAAACTATGGAATGATTTAAATACTAATATAAAAAATATTGTGAATGTAAATTCGTTTAAAACCAAGATGAAATCTCTATTAATTGTGGAATACTAATAAAAATCTAGAATTAAGTGTACATTACTTGTTATTGTTCATCTCTCATATCTAATATTGATTCTTTTGTATAGTATTGGACTTATTGGTATAATAACGACTTTGTATTTATTTTATATCTATAATAATAACTTAAGATTAATACATACTCTAATTATTGATAATAACTGTTTTATTTTTAATTAAGAGCACACCCAGCTAACAATTTTACGTAGATACAACGTTGTCACAAGGTTGCATTTTAGCACTGTAACGTAGATACAACATAAACTTGTGTGGTCTCAGTTACGTCTTCACAACGTTCTGATATTACGTAAACTTTACATAGATAAAACGTTGTCTCAACGTCTCAAGGATAGAATTTGGTCCAACAAAGGCGCCCTATTTGAAATAGTAGTATGCTGTATGTAACTCCGTTACAATTTTGTAACAAAGAATAATGTAATAATACGAAACTATATGCTATGGATGAAAAACCTTAGGAGCAGAAAACGTCTATGATACGGACAAAAACAAACAAACAAACAAACAAAACATCTTTATTGCGGATCATTCACAATCCATAGCCACTTAACCTAACATACAAATACAATCTTACGTATACACTGAATTTAATACAAAAATAAGGCCAACATAGCCACTTAACCTAGCGTACTGGCATACTGTTTGATTAATTATCTAACAATTTTATGTACAGTATATTGTTATTACATGAGACATCTTATAACACTTATAACACTTATTAAACATAGTCACTTTTTATAACACTTATTATAACACAACTTAATATGCATATATAATCTTTGCTACATTACAGAAATAAGGTATTGTAAACCAGCAGTTGTCTGAACCAAGACTGCCATATAGGTGAGAGGTACACAGTATCTGAAGACAGGACATTCTACAATAACACATTAGAGCTGTTTTGGATCCTAGTAATGAAATTATACATACACTGCGTTCGCACTTATTAAGCAGATTACATTTTCTCCAATGTTTTCAAAAGTTTTCCCCGATTTCAATGAAATTTGTAGCAAATAATCACTATATATAGCAGCATTGATGGTATTCATTTCAATAAAATATTTTGATAATTAAAGTAATTATCTTATTCTATTGAAAAGTATGTAAAATATTGTGTTCCGACTTATTAAGCAAGTATTCTATTTACGGATCTAAATGGTGAAAATGGGTAAGAAGAAGGATTTAACATTAACTGAGAAAAGAGAAATAGTCAAGTTACTCGCTGAAAATATAAAATCTATTGAAATTGCGAAGCAGTTTGGCAGAGCTTATCGAACTGTAAACAAGTTTGTAGCGGAGGGTACCAAACTGAGGCAGCCAATTTCTACCATCGAAATTAAGACGCCAACAAGGTGGAGGTAGTGTCATGTTTTGGGCAGGATTGATAGGCAATGAAGTAGCTGTCCCATACAGAGTGCCTGATGGTATAAAAATGAATGCCCAGTCTTACACAAACTTTCTAAAAGAAAACCTCATTCCATGGTAGAGAGTGACCCTTAGCAATCCATTTTCTTGACCAACCATCAGATCCCTCAAGGGTTGCTCTTCAATCATCGGTTAACAATACAGTATTAAAATCTGTTTTCACGTACTGACGCGCCCATTCAACACGCTGCTTCTTGTACCTGGGTGTTAATGGTGACTGAATCGTAGGTTTACACGTCTTGCCAATTGTTTGGAGGATTCCACATCGAGATGTTCTTGGTACATTATGTATGCCAGCCTGCTCAAAAACCTCTTTACTTGAGGACAATGGATGCTTTGCAATTTGCGCTTGATTACAGATATCTGCCGCCTTGTCACTTTTCTTATAGCTCCTTTATCACTTCGCTGCCTCAGTTTGGTACCCTCCGCTACAAACTTGTTTACAGTTCGATAAGCTCTGCCAAACTGCTTCGCAATTTCAATAGATTTTATATTTTCGGCGAGTAACTTGACTATTTTTCTTTTCTCAGTTAATGTTAAATCCTTCTTCTTACCCATTTTCACCATTTAGATCCGTAAATAGAATACTTGCTTAATAAGTCGGAACACAATATTTTACATATTTTTCAGTAAAATGAGATAATTATTTTAATTATAAAAATATTTTATCGAAATGAATACCATCAATGCTGCTATATATAGTGATTATTTGCTACAAATTTCATTGAAATCGGGGAAAAACTTTTGAAAACATTGGAGAAAATGTAATCTGCTTAATAAGTGCGAACGCAGTGTATTCTTCCGGATTAACATTTGGCTGGTAGATAGGTTACGCGTAGTAAACATAAAACTAGCACTACACCATTTTGGTTCCCTACATAGCAGACGAAAAATATTATTATAAGCAACAAAGAGTTTATTCATAGCAGTTTTTGTATAGTTCCACAATGCAGTACAGTACAGTAAGTTCTAAAAAGATAAGTTTTAACTGATTCTGAACACATGCCAAATTTCCTTACTGCATGTTACCCTGTACATACAGCTTTTTATGTTGCCTTTCAATATAGTTCATCTCGCAGCTCGTGAGTAATTGCATGACCTAAATATTTATGTGTCTTTGAGAGGTATAGTCTGACCATTCATTTCAAAAGACCCACATGATACATGTTTCAGTAGATTACACCTAAAAATCAAAATACAACTCTTTGCCCCATTATAGGTGATGTCATTTTCTATACCAAATTGTTCACATATCTCTAATAGTAATCTCAGCCCATGGGGAGAGGGTGACAGAAGAACAAGGTCATCAGCATACATTAAATTATTAAATTTTTCCTTTCCAATGACACAGCCAGTACGTGCAGTTTTTATTTCATTGGTAAGGTCATCCATGTATATACAGAAAAGATAGAGTGATAATATACCTCCTTGCCTAACAACATTAGTTACCTTAAAACCCGGTGATACAGTGCTTTTCCATCTTACAAACGTCAAAAATTTATTTGTACTTCACGTGTATGCACCGTTAGGATGTGACAATTTTAGGGAGTAAAGTGAAATCTTTAGATTTTCAAAGACTACTAGTGACCAAATGATGCATTTTTATATTCTAAATCGAAATGTGGCATTAAAATCCAGATTTGACCACTCCTAGCTACTTATATTTGAAGTTGAAGTTTACGAAAACTCAGCAATTTTTGCAAGTATTTTTTTATTGTATATAACTGTGAAAAATGCTCTGTATGAATTGGCCCACAATTAACCCACCCCTTATTTCTCCAGTCTAACTATAAAGTAGATTAAGTCTAGCCTAGAGGGGTCAGCCTAGAGATTCCGGAAATGGTCCAGAGCGGGCAGATAAATTGAGGTCCACAGTAGGATTCCTCACCAAACTAGGTTAGGGCAATCTACCTTTACCTTTGTTAAGCTATGAGTTGATGCTGGGTCTTAGGCCACAATGTAGGCCTAAGTTGTCTGACCCAGCTTAATTTAATGAATCTACGTAAAACTGGGTTAAAAACACAATTAGTCACTTACTGCTAGTTATTAGAGAGTCCCTTATCCCGTCTTGTTTAATTGTTAAGAGCGTACTTGCTGCTGGGGATCTTTCTTCGTTGTCTGTTCTTGTCCCTTCTCCAGTTCCGTCTTCTCGCCCCGTTCCTCGTTTTCGTTCTCCTTTGTTCTCCTTTTCGCGGGCTTCTTCCACCAGCGTCGTCTTGGTTTTTTCCTCGGTTGGTTGATCGGTAATGTATATCTATTACCGAGCACGCTCTTGTCACACAGTATATAAATACTAGTGTGGAGAATAACTCTGGTGAGCAACCAATTGGTTTCATCCACCCAGTTATTGACATAAAAGGAATTTAATAATTGTTAGATTAACTACCTACCTACTCAGTGAACCATTTTCGTTACCTCCCAACTACCCACTCATCAGTTTTCCATATACTGGGGCCCCGGGAGATAAAAATTTTGGTGTCATTGTCACCAATTTTTATGTCTGAGTGTAGACTAGCTAACTATTTGACTGTAAATGCCTGTTAATCTGATTAACAGTGCCTATCCTCACCTTCTCATGGAGAAGGTGTAGCATTTAATTAGAAGAGAAAATATACATCCATAGGATGAAACTGTCTATGGTCTTTACCATAAGAAAAGAAAAAATGAAAGTTAGAAGATAAAATTACAATTCCCCAGCATCTATTTTTTGTTGTAAAAATAGTCGCGCCTTTAATGCTGTTTGTCGCTGAGGTCTTGTGTCTGTCAATGTTGTAGTAGGATGCGTTACCACTCCTACTGTCAAAGGAATAGTTACTGGAAGTTCAGTGTCTCCAGTTGTTACTGTCAGTGGAGAAGGTTCTCCAAAGTCCATTGTTTTGGGTCCAGACTCTAAAGGGTACAAAAGAGAAATGTCTCTTGTTGTGTCACCCGTTGAAGTCCTTAATTTGACCACTCTTGTTACCCCGTCTGCCCCTGGTCTGAGTTCTAAAACTCTAGCCAGAGGCCAGTATTGTCTTGGAGTACTGTCATGTATGAGAACAAGGTCCCCTACCTTAATTGTGTCAGACCAATCCTTCTTAGTCATTTGTTTATGTCTCTCCCTTAGACCCATCAAGTACTCAGTTTTCCACTGTTTAATGAAATGAGCTTTAACTCTAGTTAAATGTTGTAACTTAGTCTGGAGCTCATCATGTCGTTGAGTCCAGTTTGGGTCTTCTGAAGAGTCTATATTGTAGTCCGGCAGGAGACTAACTTGTTCTCCCGAATCAAATGATTTGGAGTTAATGGTTCCGGGTCATTAATGTTGTCACTCACATAAGTGAGTGGTCTATTGTTGATGATGTTCTCAATCTCAGCCAGGAGAGTGAGCAACTCAAATAAGTGTATCTGTTTTTTTGCCAATTGCTTTCTTCAAGCAATTCTTTACTGTTTGTATATTCCTCTCCCAGATAGAACCATACCAAGGAGAGGCAACCGGAATATACTTCCACTTTATGTTTGAATTTTGTATATATAATTGTGTGAGTTCATCGCTTAACAAGTCGTGGATGACTTGTTCACCAGCCTTGAAATATGTAGCATTGTCAGTCCAAACTGTCTTTGGTACTGAATGTCGTGCACAGAATCTCTTAAAGACAGCAACAAAAGATTCTGCTGTAAGGTCCTCCACAACATCCAGATAAACAGCTCGTGAGGCAGCACATGTAAACAGTACAATGTACATTTTTTGTTCAGTGTCAACCACCCCTACACAGTCAATGCTCCTGTATAGTCAATGCCTACAGTCTCAAAGGGTCTGTTGAGAGTAACTCTCTCCTCTGGCAAAGCAGGAGGATTTGGTTTCCTATAGGGCCTAGCATGAATACGCCTACATGTGACACACTCACTCAGGACTGTTTTAACAGTGATCCTTCCCTTGGGTATCCAATAAGTTTTTCTTAATGTAGTTAGTGTCTGTGGTACCCCCATATGATATACATCATTGTGTGTTTTTCTGATGATTAATGTTGTCAAATAGCTAAATCTAGGTAAAAGGATTGGATGTTTGCTTTTGTATGACAGTTTTGATTTGTCTAATCTCCCTTTACACCTTAGAAGGCCTTCCTCATCTCTGAACAAGTTTAGATCCACAACTACTGATGGTACAGGTTCTTTTGTTTGTTTCCCATTAGTCAAGAATTCTAACTCTTTATTGTACTCTTTTTGTTGTGCATGGCCTATCCAGTACTTGGTTGCAACTTCTGTATAATTATGATTGTTTTTATTTAGCTGTTTGTTAATTGTAGTTAAACAGTTGTGAGCAAACCTCAAACAGTAGGCTGTGACCCTGACAAGTTTACTGAAATCAGAATAACGTTCATAATTAGTGATTGGTTCAACCTTTTCATTTGAAAAGATTAAATTTAATGTCAAGTTAACTTGTTCCACAGGCCATTGGTCTGTATTACAGAGCCACTTAGGTCCCATAAACCAAGTTTTGTTTGACTTCAACAACTTGTAGGATAAACCTCTGGTCAGAAAGTCTGCTGGATTTTGTTTAGTTGGAACATAGTGAAAGTTTACTTGTAGGCTTTCATTAGCTTCAGCTATTTCTTTTAGCCTATTTCTTACAAAGATATTCTTACTATTAATGCTATCATTCCGTATCCAGGCAAGACAAATCTGACTGTCAAGCCAGATGTGGATATCAGTTATGTTCACATCATGGTAAGCATCCTTAAGCAATGAAATGGTTTTAATGGCTAATGCAGCAGCCAATAGTTCCAATTGAGGTATGGTTCGGGTAGGTTTGAGAGGTGCAACTTTCCCTTTTGCATAAATTAGATGACTTTCTGTAGGACTTACAAGATACGCACAGCACCCATAAGCTTGTGTGCTTGCATCAGCAAACACATGAAGTCTCTGGGGCTTATCCCTAAACCCACAGCACCTTTGAATTTTAATGTTCTGCACTTTTGTTAAATCAGCAGCTAACTTCTTCCAAGATTTTTGATTTTCATTTGTTATTGGATCATCCCACCCAACATTTGTCCTCCAAATTTCTTGGAGGAGAATCTTTGATTTTATTGTTGAAGGCAGGAATAGACCCATGGATCAAAAATTTTGGAAGCCTCTGATAATATTTGTCTTTTAGTATTTGCTTCCTCATCAAGTTTAAAACCTTTAGTACAGATTGAATCATGACTGTTAGAAGTTGCATCCAAATACCAGTTCATACCTAAAGTTTTAACTCTGTCTGATGGCTCAGTAAGACCATTATTATCCTTTAAAATCTTTTTTTAAATCCTCATCATTTGAAATCCACTCTCTAAGTTCAAAGTTACCTTGTTGCATAATGTTTTGAGAGTGTTCATAGACTTCAGATAATTCAGATTTTGTTGTTGTTGAGCCTATTAGATTGTCTACGTAAAAATGTTCCTTAAGGAAGTTCAATGTTAAAGAGTTATTAAACTGGTTCAAATGATGTCCAATTGTCAATGCTAATAGGCTAGGTGAGCAATTGGCTCCAAACAACACAACATTAAATCTATAGGTTATGAACCCTTTATTCAAATCAAATGGATCCTTGAACCATAAGAACCTAAGTTGGTTCTTATCATATTCATTTTTAAGATTTATTCTCAAAAATGCCTTTGAAATGTCACTTTGTACGGCATATTTATCTAACCTGAACCTCAGTAAGATCTTCACAAGGTCAGAAATGAGATTAGGACCCTCAATCAGGCAATCATTCAAACTGTGTTTATCACTGTCTTTGAGGCTACAGTTATATACTACTCTGAGTTTTGTTGTTGGGGCATCTTGTCGATAAACCCCCCTGTGGGTTAAATAATGACAACCATCTTTTTTAAAAGGGTTATTTGTTACTTCTTCAATGAAGCCTTTCTGTAGCTGTTCTTTGAAGACATCATTATATATTTGAATATTATTATCTTGTTTGAGTTTTTTCATTACTTTATATAAATGTCCTTTAGCTACTTTAAGATTGTCTCTTAAAGTTGGACAATTTATTTTCCAAGGTAACTCAATAAAATAACTATTGTCTTTGCACTGAATGGTGTCTTCAAATCTTTCTACCATTAACTGATCTTCTGAAGTTTGATTTGTCATGTATACCCACAGATTCTAGCAACCATAAAGTTTGAATTGCCTCATCCAAAGTTTCATTTGATAATGATGAATTAATGTTCTCAGTTGAGATAATATTATTCAAAGTGTTGCTATTCTTACAGGTGTTATGTAGGACTGAGTTGAGGCACATAGTATTTGTTGGTCATGAACTATTTTGGTTTAGGTCTAGGTTGTATTTGGATAGGTCACCCAAAGGGGCTATCCCTGATGGAGTCTGAATAGCTATACCATTACCTATCTTCACTATGCCCTTATGAATAAGATTAATATAATCTGCCCCCATTAACATTTCAATGTTAGCTACTGTGTTGTTAGTGATATGTCTATCAGCTATTTTGTAGTGTTTTCCCAAATGATTTATGGTTTGTTCTAGTTTGGGTATAACCAGTTTGTTTTGTCCTACTTTAGAAATAATAACTGCTTCAATTTTCTCTAATTTATTTTCTAAATGTAGTTCAAGGTCAATTGTCTTATAGCTATTTTTGTCCGAGTTATCCTTAACAAAGGATGCAATATTGAGGTTTTGTTCATTCGGGTTTGGTGTCAAACCCAATTTATTAACTACATTTTGCGAAACAAATGTTTGTTGAGAACAACAGTCTATAAGACATCTCACTGGAGTGGTGCTACCCTCACTATTCACTAAGTCCAAAGTAATAGTTGGTAAAAGAATCTCAGTGTTTTTTGTTACGTTGTTTGAACAAACAGAATGTCCCATGAAAGTGGCATTTTCTTGATTACCTTTGTTTGGTGGAGGTATCTTTTGAGTTTGAGTACTATTGTTTGGACACTTTGGTGAATCACACATTGATGAGACATGTCGTAAACTTTTACAAAACTTACACTTGAATCTTAACCTAGATTTACAGTCTTTCTTATAATGTCCCTGGCCAGTACACTTTTTACACAGATTCAACTGTTCACATCTTTTAGCTCTTTGGTTAAAGTCTGAATATTTGTCACACCCAGTACTACTGTGTTCATTACTTGCACAAAATTTGCAATGTAGTGTGTAAGTTGAGGCAGCAGTTACATTAAAGTTCTGTAATGTAGGTGTTCGTGTATTACAGTTGGTCACATTTGATTCTACAGTATCAAGTTTTGTCTGTTTGTTTTCTGATATCTTCAAGATTAGGATAATTTTCTCCCGTCTTTAGAACTAAAATATCTTTAACCCTCAAAGGAAGGCACTTAAGAACTATGCCTTGTATAATCCAAGATGAAGCTTTAATATCTATCTCATTGCTAACCAGTTGTCCTATAATAGCTTCTAATTTTGTATAAAAATTTTCCATATCACTATGGTTATCTTTTATGGGTGCAAAATCAAAAATTTGTTGAGATAATTCATATACAATCTCATCTTTATTAATGTAATTACGTTTTAAGAGATCAATAGCTACTTCATATGAATTCCCTACGGCTGGTAAATAGGCTATCAGTTATAGGCTGGGCCTTTAAGGAAACTAGTTAAGTAGCTAAACTTATCAACAGTTGAAATATAAGGTTTATTACCTATTAAACTCTCAAATTTGTCAATGAAAGATGGGAATTGTACCGTGTCCCCTTCAAATGTTGGTACTAGCAAAATGGGTAACTGAGCCCTCAATTCTTGTGACTCAGGATTTAGCATGCCACTTAAATTTTGTTGAAGGTTAGCTCTACTTTGATTAAAATCAGAATTAGGTTTATTTGGTGTTAAGTCAGTCAAACGAGACCGTAGTCTCCTTATTTGCTGTTCAATTGAGATTACCTGAACATCATTATCAGCGTAAAGGTCTATCAATTGTTCTTCAGCCATTTCGGATTCAACTAACTCTGAAATACTCTCATCAATGGCTATTATTTCCTTCTTTTTAGTTTCCAATTTAAGAATTACACACTCTAAATCTTCCTTACCTGGTTGTGTAATATTGTTAAAAGTGTTCACGGCCTTTGTAACAGCACCCAATTTTGCCCCCTTTTCTTTTTTAACTTTTTCAATTCCGCACTGTCCATGTTTAAGTCAAAATTGTTTAACTGGGGATCGTAATGAAATAGAGGACAAGAAGAAATTACCAGAGAAGAGAGAGCACAGACAAAACAGTCAAGTTTAAATTTGGTTTAATCCCCCCAAGTACTTATGTGTCACTCAGGTCTAAGCTTATAAGAGAATGAGACTCCTTAAATGTAAATGTTTCCTAGTTAGGCCCTAGGTTGTAGACCTAATTAGGCTTGATTAGGTTAGGCTTAGGCTTAGGCTTAGGCTAGACCATTTAGCCTAATTCTGCAATTTTTGTTAAGTAAGGTTAAGGTTTGTAAATTCCCCACACACGGACCACCAATGTGAAAAATGCTCTGTATGAATTGGTCCACAATTAACCCACCCCTTATTTCTCCAGTCTAACTATAGAGTAGATCAAGTCTAGCCTAGAGGGGTCAGCCTAGAGATTCCGGAAATGGTCCAGAGCGGGCAGATAAATTGAGGTCCACAGTAGGATTCCTCACCAAACTAGGTTAGGGCAATCTACCTTTACCTTTGTTAAGCTATGAGTTGATGCTGGGTCTTAGGCCACAATGTAGGCCTAAGTTGTCTGACCCAGCTTAATTTAATGAATCTACGTAAAACTGGGTTAAAAACACAATTAGTCACTTACTGCTAGTTATTAGAGAGTCCCTTATCCCGTCTTGTTTAATTGTTAAGAGCGTACTTGCTGGTGGGGATCTTTCTTCGTTGTCTGTTCTTGTCCCTTCTCCAGTTCCGTCTTCTCGCCCCGTTCCTCGTTTTCGTTCTCCTTTGTTCTCCTTTTCGCGGGGCTTTTTCCACCAGCGTCGTCTTGGTTTTTTCCTCGGTTGGTTGATCGGTAATGTATATCTATTACCGAGCACGCTCTTGTCACACAGTATATAAATACTAGTGTGGAGAATAACTCTGGTGAGCAACCAATTGGTTTCATCCACCCAGTTATTGACATAAAAGGAATTTAATAATTGTTAGATTAACTACCTACCTACTCAGTGAACCATTTTCGTTACCTCCCAACTACCCACTCATCAGTTTTCCATATAACTACATTTTACATATATTACATACAATTAAAGACATTTTGATTGTACAGTATTTCAATATTAAAACTTAGAAATATAGATAGGTTTCTTGAACTTTGCCAAGGATGCCATGTCTGCCTTGCTCTTGTTTCCGGACATGAGCTCCCTACTGGCCACCTGGCCACTGATGTACGCCTCCCTCCTCTCTAGTGAGTAAACATGTGCTGCTTCAGTTGTCATCCTTACACACCTCTCTACTGACTGTGTGTGTGTGAGGGCCATACAGGAACTTCCATTGGTTTATCCAAAAACTCCTTGATTGCAGCACTGGTGAGGGAGCAGGTCAGAGGAGGCTCAGTCACGCCAGAGTTCCAGTCAATAAGCTCCGAGAGTTTGGTGGCATCTGGATTGATGTCAGGAGTCTTCCTGGGTCTGACACTGCAGTCTCCTACCTGTGTGTCCTCATCTCCTTCACCTCTGATTTCCAGTATCCTATTCACTGCCTCCCTCCTCTCCTCCTCCACCTCACTGCACAGCATGGCCTGGAGCACAGCCTCAGAGTATGCATACCAGGCTGATCTCTTCACTGTAGGCATCACTATTCCTATCACCTCTTTCTTCTGACTTCTGAGCAGCTCCAGCTGGTACAGTACATGCCTGGGACCCTCCACCCAGCTGTGATTTGACTTGATGTTGAACCAGTTTGGCATGTAGACTCCCACTATGAATTCCACAATTATCCTCAGATTCTTCAGGTTCCTACCCTTCAACCCATGTTTGGAAATCCACAATCTGCAGAACCTTAGAACCGTGGTGACCCACCTACTGTGACAGACTGGCCCAATCTCCAGGAGAGCTAGACTCTGAGGTATCTCTCCCGATCTGATGGCAGTGATGATTCTGTAGCCATATGATTGATCTGTGCTGAGGTCCTTCACTACCTCCTGACTGAGATGGGGTAGAGGAGGACCAACAGTGATCCTAGTGAAGTCTGGGTTGATCTCCAGCTCAGTGGCAGTGTCTAACATCTTCCCTAGGGGCTCAGACCACTTGTTGTTGCTCAATGTCTTGCCATCCAGTGCAGTCACCAGGTGTCTGAGACTCAGCTCCCCAGTGTGCAAGTCACAGACAATCCACACCAACTTCCTGCTAAGCTTGGCCTCCACATAATGCATTACTCCTCCCTCCCAGCCAGTATTCACATTAGTACTGTCACCTCCTATGGCCAAAAGGGTCTGGTCTGCTCCTCTCTCTCTTAGCCAGTTCACCAGATGATCAGCAATGACCTCAGCATGACTTTTTCTCTCCTCTGCAGCTCCTCTGGTACAAAATGCCACAAATATTTCCCACTTGGTTCATTGCACATTGTGTAGTGTTCTTCCTTAATGAGGCCAGGAAACTGCCTGTCACTGCCCTCAGCATCCATCATCACTTTGGTGTCATCTCTTTTCCCATCAAAGAAGATACAGGTGATGTCATTTTCCCTAATCTCTTCATCAAACTTCTTGACCAGCTCCTTAGTCAGTCTCTCCTGAGCCCTCCTCACCTTGTTGTGGTCAATCACCAGTGCTGTGTCAAACTCTGTGATAAGACCAGCATCAATCCAGGCAGCAGTGACAATCTCTGCACTCTCTCTCAGCCCAGTGTGATGTCTCAAGCTAGCCAGAGCTATGTTGGTGATATCTTCAGTGTTGTACTTCTTCTTCTTAACCACAGGCAAGGAAGAAGTTGTCGCAGCCTCTGGTATGAAGTCTTCGTCCTCCTCTCTCCTCCCTGCCTCCTCCAGTATATCTCCCGTCTCCTCCAACTCCATCTCCAGTAGTGACTCCTCCCTAAACTCCTTTTCTTTCTTGGCTGACTCCTCTGCCTTCCTCCTCCTCTTCTCCTCGGCCTTCCTTCTCTGCTCCTGTCTCAGCAGCACTGCTTCCTGTCTCCTGGTCTCAGGGTGATCAGCTAGAGTCAGTGCCCTTCAACCTTTTTATGCCTACCGCCCACTTTTACTATTTTTATGTGAGATAAATTAGCCAACCGCCCACCAAAATTAAAAATCCAACAAACATATATTAAAAATTATGTATGGTACATTACATATATTATATAATAAAACATGATTCATTTACCTTTAATTTAGTAAGATCCTTGTGCTTGATGCTTGGAAACTAAATTCCGAATGTTTAGCTCGAATTTAGTGAGGAACAAACGAATGTCCCCTCTTTCAGGGATTTTTAAAGCATTCCTGTTTTTGGTAAGAATGTGATTCACAGCACTAAAACCTGATTCAACTAGGTACGAAGTAGGAAAAGCGATCAGTAATTTAAAAATCTTTTTCCACATATTGGGATATACATTTGACATCTTTTTATTTTGCCAAAGCTGCATATAACCACCGTTATTGAAATTTCCCTTGCTTTCCTCATCATGTCTGAGTTCTAATAGCTCCTCTTGACATGTTACATCAGCTTCAGTAACATTTGCAGTAAACGGGTTTACCATCCAATCATATACTTCCATGGTTAAAACATCACTGAATCGAGTTTCAAAATCCGTTTCAAGTTTATTGAGATGATCAATAAACCTTTGTGTATCAATTGTTGTTATGTCATCCTTAATAGATAACAATTCTGGAAACTGGTGAAATTCCCTTTTTGAAAGATTGTGACTGAATAAATCCAGCTTTTCAATGAATAATGAGATAACTTTTTGGCAGTTCATGAGTGTCATATTGGCTCCTTGAAGCTGCAAATTACAATCATTGCATTTCTTAAATATTCCTGCCAAATAACAAGCATCATTTTTTATCATTTTTAACTTTTGGCTAAGATCAACTTCATTTTGGTCTTCTAGAAACTGCACTACGCTCTCATATAGTTCAACAAAACGAGTTAAACATGTACCTTTCGAGAGCCATCGGACCTCTGTGTGTAATAATAACCTAACAAATTGTTCATCATTGTCATGACACAACTGACGAAACATTCGATCATTTTTTGCATACAATATTGTAAATTTTGTTGAATTTTACAAGAATTTTATAAATTTTCTTGCCGCCCACCTAAAAGCTCAAATCGCCCACTAGTGGGCGATATCGCCCAGGTTGAAGACCGCTGAGCTAGACCCATCTGGTGTGCCCCCACACTGCCCACCTTTTCTCTCTGACCTTTAATGAAGGCAAGCTAGCTCATGCACTGGTATCTTCTGCTCGCTCCTGCAGCTGCAGTCAATGTGAACCTCACTGTTGCAGACAGGGTTGCACCCAAGCTCACTGCAGCTCCTGATCACACAGTAACAGGTCAGGATGTCCACCAATTTGTCCAGTTTCATCATAAACCTATCTTTGACCTCTAGCTTCACATTGCCAATGGACACCTTCACTGCCTCATCCCACAGTGCCTTCACTTTAGCCCTGATCCTGACCTCAGTGTTGATTACAGGTCCTGTGAATAGAGCGTTGGCCTTTCTCCACTGTGCCAGTAGCCCTGGAACAATGCCGTTGTTAATCAGGTCATTAACTGGGTAATTCCTCCTGTATTCATCACTCATCTCTCTCCTCAACAAACCATACCTCAGCAGATCTCTGGCTGTGGGTAGCTCAGCAGGGGGAAGTTCCCTCGCAGTCCCCACCAAATGACTTAGGTGGGTGGTGACAACTTGATTTGCTTCGGGTTCTGATTTCTTTCTGACTCATCCTGTGGACCTGTGAACAAAAGAAATGTCTTTGAAATTTGGATAGGCCTACTGATTATGATTACATAAAATTAAGTTAATTGTCTTAATATCTTCCTATAAGCTCAGGTAAAAGGTTGTGTTGTTATAGGTACAAGACTTAATTATTCAAAGTAATGACAATTTCCTATATCTATCATGTCAAAATATACAGAAAGTTTGGGTCACACATAACATTTCGAGTAATTTGAATTACACAATATTTACATTACGAAGTAATCAAAATTGTCAAAAAGGAGGGAAAACACGCATTCACAATCAAAACTCCAGCATTTGTGACTATGTGAAACTTAGAAACCATACTGCACACCAGAAATAACCAAAGTTGACCACACATATCAATGGCACATTGATATACGATGCTACAGTCATATTTAGGTTATATTTCAAACCTTTATGGTCAAATATAATTAGATAAATGGCTTTTTTAAACAACACTAAAGATATTTCTAAGTTTGCTAAATAATATGACATCATTTGAGCATTAGTAGTTTTTGAATTGTTGACTTTACTAAAATTGACACACCCTAATGCAACGTCATTATGTAACGTTTTATCAACGTTGCAATATAACGTTTAAATTTTACGTTGTGACTACGCTAGTACAACGTCAATTTCTGACATGGTCAAGATTCAACCAGAAACAACGTTGTATGTACGTAATGTGTTTGCTGGCAGGCACGTATCCAGGATTTGCTCAAGGGGGGTGGGGGGCGAAGGGAACGTTGTAGGTTATACCTACGTTTCATAATTCAACTATACTACTACAATGTAACATGCTTAATATCACGTTCTCGATGTAGGATGAAATGATGATGAACGTCTTTTGCATTAGTGCTTTTTAGCATGTTAACATGTTTTATTATTTGAAAACTTGCATATGTCATTGTTTTTCCACCGATGTAACAACAATTGATTATTAGAAAAACGTGATAATAAGCAGTTTCTTTGTGATATTAAGCAAGGCATTTTCCATGTGTTGAATATCAGTCGTACGTGGTTTATTAAATATAGTAATATCAACCGAGTTATGATCCAAAGCGATGTGATATAAACGGGTTACACTGTGTACGTTTTCAAAGAGTTCATGATAGCTCAATACGATCAAAGGACAGGTAAACATACAGATTTATTGCAATTGGGATTATTTTTTATTAAATTTGACAGCGAAATCAATATTTATAAGTTACGTAATCTAACGGCCTGGCAAGTTTATATACAGGGAAATGATTACACACAACAGATATAGTACTGTCTGATATACATACTCAATTGCTCAAGTGTATACAGTCAGGTAGACACAAAACTAGCCTATAAGAGAGTATTAGATTACACCAGTACACATTTGAAAACTTGTCGATCGATTTTTACAAACTAGTTGGTGATTCTATATAATTTGAGTGCACTGATCTCAAAAATATAGTTAGTTTTTCCCTATCACGTATGGTTTTCTTACTACAGGGTGTGTCATAAATCCCCCATTTATCCCCAAATGTGAACCATCTTATCGAGACCAACATTGGATTGCACATGCTAAACCATAAATTTTGTTGTTATAGACTACAGTAACGCTTACATAATAATGTAGGGTAAATATATATAACAACCAGTCCCGTTCCCAGCAAAATACTCTCTCCCCTCCCATCAATGTGTGTGGTTAACATTTGGGGACAGAGGAGGTATTACAACACCCCTTGTAGCACGAAATCTTTAGGTGATAGAGTAAAACCTAATTAAAGCAGAATTAAATAGCTCCTAGCTCTTGGACAAGCATATTGCTTGTTTATGAAAGAATAAAAAAATAACTGAAAGAAACAAAATGTATTTACCTTCTTTACTTGCAAACATTTCAGGACTTATTCCAAAGACTTAAGACTACGAAGGTAGATCTGACTAATGACGACTAAACCGGTGCTTCTTTGATGTTTTCTTATGCTGTGCGTTAGGCTGATCTCGTTGCAGACACCAGCAGTAATCCGCCATCATATTTGTATGCCATCTTCCTTGATATCTTCTTTCCATGGTTTTGATGTCCTGGTGATATCGTTCCCCTTGCTCCTCACTGACATCTCCGAGATGTCAGGTAGATCTGACTAATGACGACTAAACCGGTGCTTCTTTGATGTTTTCTTATGCTGTGCGTTAGGCTGATCTCGTTGCAGACACCAGCAGTAATCCGCCATCATATTTGTATGCCATCTTCCTTGATATCTTCTTTCCATGGTTTTGATGTCCTGGTGATATCGTTCCCCTTGCTCCTCACTGACATCTCCGAGATTTTCGGGAAAACGGTCAAGATGCGAAAATAAGAAGTGAACTTTCAGGCTCATGTTGCAGCCTAAGGCGCAAAACTTTTTAAGCATATTTTCCACCAGTCTTTCATAATTTTGGCTTTTGTAGTTTCCCAAGAAGTTTTCAACAACTTCTTTGAAACCAAGCAATGCTTCTTTTTCTTTATTGGTCATTGTGTTCAGGAAATGATCGTCTGTCAATAACTTTCTAATCTGAGGACCAATAAAAACACCTTCCTTTATTTTCTCGTAGCTAATCTTTGGATATTTTGAACAAATGTACTTGAAACACTCACCTTCTCTATTCAATGCTTTGACATACTGCTTCATCAAGCCTAACTTAATGTGCAAGGGTGGTAGGGGGATTTTATTTGGTTCAACTAGATGTTCATGTAAAATGTTCTTTGATCCTGGGGTAAGATTCTCTCTAGGAGGCCAAGTTTTACTCTTCCAGTGCTGGTTACGTGCTCGACTATCCCATTCGCAGATGAAACATGGCATCTTAGTGCATCCTGATTGCTGCCCAAGTAACATGCAAAGGACTTTGAGATCCCCACACAATATCCATCTGTGATTTTGATACTGAATTTTTTCCAGAAGCAGTTTCATGTTATCATAGGTCTCTTTTAAATGAGTAGAATGGGCCACTGGGATTGATGCATATTTGTTACCGTTGTGCAGTAACACTCCTTTTAGACTGGTTTTAGAGGAATCTATAAACAACCTCCAGTCACTGGTTTGGTATTCGATGCCTAGCTTGCACACTAATCCTGTGATGTCCTTGCAAAATACCAAGGACCATCTTCTTCGAAAAAAGGCACGAAGTCTTTCTCACGATTTCTGTACCAAGCGAAGTATGTGTCGGATGCCAATAAATTGTTCTCCTGCAATCTAGACCCCAAAGGTTCTGCAGAGTCCTTAGGCAGATTCAAATCCCTGACTAAGTCATTTAGTTCGGCTTGGGTTAATGGTTTAGGATCTCGGTCAGCTGTTGGCTGTTCATAAACATCATCATTGTCTGGATTTGGAGCTGAATCAGAATCTGAATTGTATTGATCCAGACTCTCGGGTGGGCGGGGAATAGGAACTTCTGGACCATGGGGTACCGGCCTTATTGCAAATGGAAGACTTGGGTATTGAAGGCTCTCTTTATTCTTTGCATTATAACCTTTAACATTGCAAGAACAGAAGTAGCAGTCGTCGGTATGGTTTCTAGGCTCGCGCCATACCATAGGGATCCCAAATGGCAAACTTTTCTTTTTACCTTTGCTCCAATTCCTTAGTGCCGCAACACACGTAAGACAAACCTTGTGTGGAGCCCAACTTTTGTTTTACAACAACATATCGACCACAAATATAACAAAATATGTCTGGACTATGGGTACATCCTCTAGAAGCCATTATTAAAATTTTAAAGACGTAATGTTAGAATTATCTATCTGAAAAATATGAAAAACGAAATTAATTAAAGATAAAAAAGGTAAAAAATTACAAAACGCCCCAAAATTGTTTTGCTAATAACTTTAAA
The DNA here is from genome assembly GCA_023014485.1 of Bathynomus jamesi. Classification (NCBI taxonomy): domain Eukaryota; kingdom Metazoa; phylum Arthropoda; class Malacostraca; order Isopoda; family Cirolanidae; genus Bathynomus; species Bathynomus jamesi. The sequence goes on from JAJOZX010008716.1 coordinate 169,656, forward strand.
ACTGTGGGTGATAGGAAAAAACTGGTAGCATTTTTTGATTCAGCGCAGCGAACTGCTTCAGAATCACAACTCAAAATAAAGAAATCGATTTTCATGCAGACCGGTGTTATTTGACCAATAAATCAACAGCCAAAGTAGAACCGGGAGTTGTGACGTTACGGACACACTTTTTGATCACAAAACTAGTGCAGCGATTGTTGTGCTAATTTCTTTGGTTTCTAGTGTTATTCCAGCATCATGTTCAATCGTCTCGCTTTTTTACGAGCAAATCTGTCCAAAACTTCGTCTGCATCGCTTAACAAATTGTCTGATTCTAATGTTAACATAGAGTTGAGTTTAAGAAATACTGTATGTACATATCATAAGAATACACATTCATTAATACTTCAAGCATAAATAGTATCAATATATGTGATTGTTACACATAGATTATATAATTATGAATTAATCACACATTAAACAAATAGTTCAGATACTCAAAATACATAGTGAATAGATTTAATTTTTCAATAAATGTACGTCATTTATATTGATAAGAAAATTATGCACAACTATGACTAATTTATTGATAAAACTATCATACCACATATAATTAGATCACCCTAAACCTTGATAACCAATTATTACAAAAGCTGGCATATACTTTTAAATTAGTCAGCGGCGTAGGAACCGGGGTCCGCATGGGCCATGGCCCCGGCAATAAAAATATTGGGGGAGCCAAGACATGTTTTGGCCCCCCCAATAATATGAATGACATCCAATAATACTAATTTGCAAAAGTATTACAAATAATGGAAAAATAATTAATTTCAATCCTTTATGCTTCATTTAATAAAATTTTAAATTTAATATATATGATTAGTTAATTTCACTAGTTATTCTGGCAACTTTAAACATAAAATCTGAAACGTCTATCGGCTCATCAACATTGGTGTCTTTGCGGATATGTGTGTGTGTCTGAATGGTTCATCTGGTAATTATGTAAGTTTGTGTTGTTTTAGATTATAAATTATTAATTTGAGCTATTTATATAGGTCTTTAAAAAATTCTCCTTGTCGTAAATCGTAAGAAATAGCAACACTATGCTATTTTAGTGCTGTTAGTACATTAAAAATCATTCATCCATTTTAGATATTTCAAGCTGGACTCAAGATGTATCATGAAAAGCGAAAGAAAATAGAAAAACAACAAACGACATTGTTCAGCTGTGGTATAAAGAAGAAGCAGGATCAGTAAGTTCAATATTAGTATACAATTGTAGTGAATACTCTTATTTTAGTTTCAAGATAAATATTAATTTTACCGTCTTGAATTTCGGAATAGCTATAAATTCATTTTAAATTAGTTACCCATCATAATTCAATTGTAAACCACATTAATACTAATTTTATGTATACTGTATTATTTTATTGTATGTAAACATAATTAATTATATATCACAATTGTCAGTTAATTTATATTCAAATAATTATTTTAATCTAAT